>CM076582.1:1475475195-1475523571 GCA_034641835.2 Pinus albicaulis
TACTTTAAAGAGGATCCATTGCTTCTGCCTGAGGAGAAGAGGTGGCTTGGCCCCCTTGAACCTCAACATCGCAAGCACCTCCTCTCTCCCCAAAATGCGCCCCCGAAATGGAGAAAGAGAGAACTAGATGCCGATTTTCAGAACTGGTGGCGTTCTCAAAAGTCATACACAATATTTTTTGATGGGGCGTCCAAAGGGAACCCCGGTGTTTCCGGTGTTGGAGGGATCATTTACTCTCCGAATGGGGATTCAAGAGACTCCTTCTGTTGGGGTCTAGGCCAGAAATCCAATAATCAAGCGGAGATTCTTGGTCTCCTTAAAGCCTGTCAAATAGCAAGAGACAAAGGGATCAAATATATTCAAGTATTTGGCGACTCAGAAATTTTAATTAAAAAGCTATACTCATAAGAGATTTTCAGAAATGCAGGTCTCAACAGAATCTTGGGCAGATTGAAAAGAGTCTTATTAGACTTTGCTTCCTTCAATTTTTTTCACATCCTCCGAACCTCTAATTGTGAAGCAGATTTGATGGCAAATAAAGGGTGCACAATTACGAAAGGGCTGCTAATCATAAATGAGGAAAGATCCTTTGAAATTCCTTGATTATGTCAAAATTCAAAAACAGCTCTTGCTGGATAACAATGCTGTAATAGGGGTCGCTACGGCAAAGACCCACTCTTTCTTTTCCAGATAAATAAAACTCATAACCGTTATAGTTTAAAAAAAAAAAAAAAATCTATATTAATATTTGTTTAATTTTTATCTACTTATTTATTTATTTTTTAAAAAGTTGGTAATAATTTTTATTTTAAAATTGGAATCTCTAATAATTTCTCAGTAAAAACAAACATAATCTCTTTCCATCATAAAATGTTAAATAAAACTGGAATTTCTAACAATTTTTTATTGAAAAATATGTAATTTATTTCACTTTTCACTCTAGCATCACCGGATGTAATGAGTGCTAAATAAACTATTCAAAAATCATGAAAAATTAGTTAGTTACTAATACTTCTCATGAAATGATCATAAACATAATTGAATCTATATCTAATAAAATAATTTTATCATAATTATTATTTAAATATTCATAAAAAAAACCTATATAATTTTATTTTTATTTTTTCAGCATAAAGCACTGCTAAAGTTCTCTATCTTATATCATAGAAAGTCCAATTCCATGACTTCAATTTGCTTTTCAGTTTCTCTAGCTTTCGAAGTTTCAGGTCAAACAAAGACAAGTAGATGCTTAGCTTTTATCTCATTTTTCAATTATTAAAAGTCACTTCTTTTTATTAAAGAGAAAGGCAAAAATCAAAATCATAATGCAACTAGGTGGGTGTGGCCAGCGGAAGGATATTTCGCCAAGTGGAGAGAGCAGGCATTTCATCGACTTCTATTCGGAATCTTGATGATTGTATTCGCTGAAGGAAACGGAACTCAAGCATTTGGCTACCACACAGGTTTGATACGTCATTGTCTTACAGATGATGATTTCACTTCTACTATGTTTATGAATTAATATTTTTTTAAATTGTGATACTTGGAGGTCCCAATAGAAACGAAGGAGTCCATTTGTAATGTGTAAATAATTAATAATAATTTGGAAAAAATAAAAATAAAAGCATTGTACAAAGTCCATGCAGGTTGCTCTGTATTTCTAGATAATGTTGTTTTTTAAATGTGAATATTAAAATAAAATATAACACATAATTATAATAATAAAAAATATGTTTTTAGTGACAGCGAATTGGTTAAATTCTTAAGCAGTAGGAGAGTAAGATGCAGTGAATGGAAATGGGACATGTCACAAATGAATGAATGAATGAATGATATTTTAACGTCCACGAGACTAAAAATAGTCTATGGGACCACCGGCGTCCTTGTTTTTTGCCTTTTGCAATTCAATCATTTTCTTACTCAAATTGATGATGAGTTGACCCAACCTTCTAACAGTTCAATCACTGAAAAAAAAATGCCACGGAATTGATGCTAACATCGGTAACCGTCCTTGATGTCTCTGAAAGTGTCACATTCCAAAATGAAATGTTTTCTAATTCCACTGCCCCAGAAGTACAAAAAGTACATGCCCTTTCTTCTCAAGCTTCTTTCGGTCTCTTCCACCATCTTATTTCACACCGAAGTTGAGATGTGAGTTAGTTCTTAATTGAGCAATAAGAACCTTTTCTCTCCACGGAATGCTAGCTCCAATTTATTCTTTTTGTTAGAGATCGCAAGTGGGGTTGAATTCCTGAACATAATATCTCTTCTTTCTACCCAACTCTTTTCCCCATATACCCTTACGGAATTTCTCCAACACAAAATTATTTAACTCCTTTCTATTTGTGGGACATGCATTCAGGGAAATATTCCATTTTTGCATCCATTTGTTGTTTTGTCTCATCCATGATTTCTTTCTTTCACTCATACCTTCATTGAAGATAACTTTCGGCCATCTACCTCCTCCCATTTTCTCAATTCCTTTTAGATACCTTATAAGACACACCAAGGAAATTGCTTCGAAGGGAGTTGCCCATGTTTCACTCAACGTTATATCATAGGGAACCAAACTTTTTATTTTGAACTTGCTCATGATCAAGCATTTTTGAATTTTTTCAATTTGTTTCCATTTTGAAACAGGGACGTTGCTAGCCCACAATTCACACCCATATAATATCATTGGACAAACTAGGAGTCCAAAAAGCACTTTGACTGTGTTCCAATCCCATAACTCTGCCTCTCTGCATCTATTTTGAAGTGCATATAATGATTTCCACCCTCCTAAAATTCTTTTCTTTATGCAATCATCCCAATTAAGCTTGTTATTGAAACCGATCCTGAGGTACTTGTATTCATTTACTTCTTCAAGAATGTTGCCTTGAAAGAAGAACGTTTGTTGGCTTTGCTTCCTTTTATTAGAGAAAATAATTATTTTGGTCTTACTGGTATCGACTTGCATCCCCACTGCTTTACAAAAATGCTCAAGGGCATATAGGTGCATCTGCAATCCATGGGCTGAACACCATCCCCACCTTGCAAATTTAGCCACTCTTCCAGTTTGTCAATATATAAACCAAAAAGGGTAGGGGATAAAGGGAAACCTTGCTTGACCTCAATGTCACTTCTAAAAATTTCTGAAATGCATGTTGAAGTTCTAATTTTGACTTTCACCTCTTCATAAAGCCTATGGACGATAGCTCTATATTTTAAAGGAATTTCAAGTTGTTCTATTCTACACCACAACTTATCTCTAGGGACCATGTAAAATGTCTTTTTGAAGTCAACAAAGCAGCAAAATACTTCTTCTTTGCTCCCTCAAACCTTTTCAACAATGTGTCTCAGTGTGATCACATGATCTACTGTAGAATGTTTCGGCCTAAAACTTGCTTGCCCTTTTTCCCTCTTTTCTTTTACTTCTGCCCACTTATTGATTCTATTTTCTACCATGCCACTAAAAAAATTTGCAAAAAAATGATTGATCATAATGGTTCTATAGTTGGAAGGATTATTAATGTCTTCGCTTTTAAAAAGGGGAATTGCTAGACTAGTTGTCCAATCCCTTGGGAATCCTTGTTGAATGACATTGTTGAATATTTCCATGATGTGGGGTGCCAAAATGTTCATTCCCCACTTTAGATATTCTGCATGAAGTTCAACCAAGTCCTTTGCCTTCCCTGCTTTCAACTTTTTAATTCCTGCCTCCACCTCCTGTACTGTGAAAACCTTTGTAGATGTGTTGATCCTGGGAGGAGGCTCAACCTCTAATTCTTTTTCATAGAGTTTCCTTGCATAGTCAAACCACTGATTGGTTGTAATATTATTTTCAAATTGCTTCTTCCTTGGTTGAAGTGCCTACAAAAAAAAAATTGGGTTATTCTTACCTAGATATATCAGCTCTTCCTGCCTTGTTTGCATGAACTCGTGTTTTTTCTTTTTTAAAATCTGCGTATATAACTTTACATTCATCTTCCCCTTTCCCTTTTTCAAGGTTCTCCTTGCCATTTTTCATTCCTTATCAAACCACGCATTCACAGGAAAAAAATTTGATTATGATTTCCTATTTTTTTCTCTTTTGCACTTCTCAAGTGCACCCTAGATTATATTTGTTAACTCATGGTCGTTGAGGCTTTGGGGACCAATTTTTTCCTTCTGAATTGATCTTCTCAACATTGTTTTGAAGATAGTGCAATTTTCTTGTGTTAGAAGAATTTTTCCCCTTGATGTTGTTTGTTGAGAACATTGGGTTTTCCTCCTATTCTGTCTTTCTTCTAACCAAGATAACTTTATATAAATTGGGTTATGATCCGATTTTAAGTCCCAAATATGCTCTCCAATCTTAACTTCATCTATTCTTTTTGCTAGACTTTGTGAGCCAATAACATATTCAACTACACTTGCCCCATTGTATGTGTTGCAAGTGAAGTTCCCAGACTTTTTCCATCTCTCTAGAACATTGCAGATAATTAAGTTGAAAGCACCACACAATGTAAGAACCACCTCTCCAAAATGATTACTAACTTTTTCATCTTCTAAACATCTCACCCATCGAGAATTCTACTCTTCAATGAGCCAAGGATTATGATCCTCTTTGCAACAAAGAATACTAGCTTGTTGATTTGTTGTTCTAGCATTGAAATCTCCCACTAAAAGAACTTCTCCCTGTTGAGAATATGCGGCAATATCTTTCTTTAAAGATACATACGGATCTTTGTTGTCCAATCCCTTATTTTTGTAAGTTTTTGATACTTGAGGTGCAAAATAACATGCTGCAATTCTTATGTCATTCTCATTCTCTGTTATGTTGAACCATAAATATTGCTTATTTGTATCTTCTTTCACTAACTGAATGTGATGACCTTCTTTTTCTTTCACTAAAAGCAGTATTCCTCCGTACCCTTTTCCATTTTCTTCTGCCTCGTTCCAAACTACTAACTTCAAATAACCGTCGAACATAGGAGTTTTGCAACCATCATGCTCATGAGTTTCTGTGAGACAAATTATGTCTCTACCCTCTGCAATAGGCCCTATCTCAGGTCCCCTTCTGCAAGGGTAACCTCTATAGTTCCAACAAACTAGACTTAGGTAGACCTCGGTAGGATTTGGTTGCTACGTGGTTTGACACACAAGAGTCGAATTTGAATCTTCACCCCTTTTTATCCATGTTGATCTTGTTGTTTTCCTCCCTATTATAGAATTACCTGTTTTTTCTTCATTGTCCATTTTCTGCTTTGTTTTCCCATGAGGCCCAAACACTGCAATCACTGCTTTACCATTGTACAACCATGCTCTTTTCCCTTCGTTTCTTGCTACTCTAACTTTCTCCACTTCTTCTCTTCTCTCTTCTTGTTGCTTGCTAGTTAAATCTTCATCTAGGAAGAAGTGTGAGCCTTTCAAGAGTTTATTTTTGCTTAAGAGATGATGTTTCTCTTGCACACTTGCCATGATGACTTTTATAGGTCGAGGTATTTCCTCACATATCTTTCCCACCCTCCTTGCTTGACAAATTTTCTCTCCCCACTGTAATTTCTCTCTCAAAAAGTCCCTTGTCAAATTGAAAGTGCTTTCATTCTTTCCATAGTATATTATTCCCCTGATAACACAGTTTGTTTCTCTATATTTTCTTAATTTATTTTCTCTTTCCTGTGCTCTACGAGAACATACATCTTCTTTTTCCTCTATCATGTTACCATTAGTGTCCTCAACCCTAGTTTTGATTTCTTTTGGAATGCATGTCTTCTTGTTCTATTCTGTCTTCTTTTCAGAAATGACTATTTGCTATCCCATTTGTGTATCTACTTGAGTTATTTTAGAGATTATCACATCTTTTTTTTCTTCCATTGCGTCATTCCTACTTTTCCATGTTGCCTTCATGTTTTCCCATTCTCGTTTTCCTGCCTCTACAACATCTTGTAACATTGTTACCTGCTCTTTCAAAATTCTATTACATTCCATTAAATGTTGATTTGCAAGTATGATCTCTGAATGTTTGTGGTCTCTTTCCTATTCGTTGGCTTCTAAAATTTCCAACCTTGCCCTAGCTTTCATCGGTTCTTGGACATAGAGATCTGATGACCAAGTAAGAGGTGTAGTTGTGGGACTGTACATGATTGACTCTTCTTTATTTTGTTACTCTTCTTTTTTTTTCTTTTTCTGGGTTTGTTTTCCTCTTATTTGTTCCCATTTAAAGCGGGCAAGTTTGTGCTTTAAAATACCTTGATATTGTTTTGCATTTAACCAAATCCATTTTCCTATTTTATCAGCGGAAGCAATTTTGACTTGGCCCAAATGATTTGTTTCCACAAAATCTGAGATTTCCTTGCCATTTTTAATATTTACTACTGATTGGTTTTCCATTTTTGGATTTCGGAGAAAATTTGAACTTTTCCTGAGCTCTGGCGCTGTGAAATCCTAGGTTAAGTTGTTCACGTTGTTCACCTGCAGTCTTTGTGGTGCCAAGAAATCAACTCCTCCACACAACTAAAAAATCATCCATCACTGACATAAATCTCCAGAAACAACTCTAACATTGATTTCGTCCTCTTTGAGAGTTGAGGCCGTGCTCCCAAGCCCCTTACCAGGCCTACAACAAACCATGCTCCCAAAATTTTGATCATTCACAACAAAAGAAAACAACAAACCTACATTCTAGGCAACTAGGATGCACCCTCAATATGATATCAAAGCTCTGAGATGAATAAAAATTCCCAACTGAAAGAGGTGATGGAGAGGATTCAGGTGACAATCATTCCGGCCAATTGTGGTAGACGCTCCATACAAAGACTATACACTCGCCATATATCTCTCCTTCGCATCTCTTCAGTATATGTTGTGTTTTCTTTTCTTTTTTTTGGGGAGGGGGGACAGTTGACCCTTCTATCCAAGAAATACAATATTTCAATGTTTTAATTACTGTTGTCCACCCCATATTTTTGCAGTCCTGTACGCTATAAAGCTAGCTCCTCTAATTATAATGCCTCCATTATAATCAATAATTGCTGACCTCCTTTCCCATCAACACATTACCGAAAGACCCATTAACAAAATATGATTATGCGACCTATCTTGAAGTCGCCAGGTCGCATTCCAGCCTAAGTAGCCCGAGTTGCAACTTAATACAAGTTGTGACTGTACGATCGCTAACATCCTGCGACTTGCGACTACGTTGTGGCAAGCTGCGACTTGTGACTATGATGATAGATAAGCGGTGATGTAGGCTTAATTGTAATTGGAGAGGATAGACAACAAGGAATGAGGTGGATGGTGAGTGTGTACTTGATGAAATTCAAGGCGACACTGAGTTTATAATTGATGATGCTTACTGCACCTATCTGAGTGTTTCCTAAACCACATTTTTCCCATTTTAATTATAATAAACACCTTTGTGATTAATTTGATGAAACCAGTACTATGTGCAGTGTAGTACTTACTGAACAAGTTTACATATTAAATGTTTCTGTTTTGATGAATTATATATAAAATATTTGATGTTAATTATTATAATAAGAAGGAAGAAGAAAGAAAGTATTTTTAACGTCCACGAGGCTAAAAATAGTCTATGGGACAGATTGTTTTTCTATCTGGCTGTTGTATTCGGCCTTTTTTCCTATGAAGTTTTACAATAACCACTCCCAACTTTTTGACAAACTCTTCGCTAAATAAATTATCCCAAAAACTAACTGCCAGAATACCTTTGTAACATATAATATAATATTAAAAAAGTAAAAACCTTTGTAACTAATTTGATAAACAAATACTACATGCAAATTTAGTCTAGCTCAACAAGTTTACATATTAAATTATTTAAATATTTTTTTACCTATAATATTATTTAAAATGTTTCGTTAATTATTGCAAAATATGACACTAAAATAAATTTGTTTAAATATTTCATTATAGTGAAAATATATACGATAGAAAAAACCTAATATTAAAACTTATAATTTGTAAAACATAATATTAAATATTATAGTTTGTATTGGTTAATGGATAATTAATAATAAACCATAGAAAAAATTTAATATTAAAAATTATTTTTTGTAAAACTTAATATTAAATATTATAATTTGTATTGGTTAATGGAAAATTAATAATAAATAATTAAAAAACTATAAATGAAAATTTGTGTTATAATATATAAAATTTTGGAAATATACATTTATGTAAATTGAATTTGGTAACACAATATTATTTTGAAAAAAAATTGTGTATCTATATATATAGTGGATATAGATACATTTTATATGGCTTTTAAGTATATTTTCAAATTGTTTTTGTTTAACTAAGAGCTTTTTTTTTTGGGGACATAAGGAAATAGACCCAATATTTCGGGGAATTTAGTAAGAGTGAAAGCCTATTATTTTACCAACCACTAGCTAGTAATTTCAGGTGACATAGTGATGAGTCAAACTACATTCTAGAATAGCAACTAGTAATAGTTGTCCCATTATTAGTTTGGCAACTAAATCATAATAAATTTTTCCATTATTTAAAAAAATACACTATGTATATACAACAAGCATATAGTTCAACACAAATAGAAAACCATTCACTAGAAAAACAAAAGAAATTTAAAAAGAGTCCAAACATAGGTTTCAACATCCCCGATCGGGGTGTGTGCCAGTTCACCGTCCCACTTGGGAATCTCGTTAATGGTGATTAGATGGGGGATAATGCGGAAGGGCAGCTCCAACAAACACATGATATGTGTGATAGGGTTGAAGTGATGGGAGAAGGTGTGGGAGACCTTAAAGACAGAGTTAATTGTTGCCGAGTGATAAACCTCCAGGTGGTGATGGCTTGTACCTCATTTCATGCAATTGTGTTGTCGTATAGTGTGGTCTCGAGAGCTGCAAGGATACATTTGGGTTCCCTTCTGGTGGCAAGGTTGGTAGGGAGGCTTCATATGTGGGAGGACATCCACGTCAGCTTCATGGTGTTGGTAATAAGGTATGTCTCGTTTCTTCTTATTCATCCATGACCAAGACATACTATTATTGTGAATGTTTTCTGTAAGATTTCTGCCCCCTCCTGTGAATGGGTGACTGTGCGACTTGGTAGTGTTTATTTATCTGACGGGCATGTCTATGTGGCTCAATTTTACCTTGAAATTGTTGTTTCCAAGCCGATATCTATTTGTTATGGTATCTTACTGCTCTGAATAGGAATTTATGGTATAATCTGGGTTGTTTGTCTGTGCAGGAAGGATTTTACACTAGGTTGGAATGGTTGTTTCTATATCTGGATAAAATGGCTATTGAATATACTTTGCATGTCGTCGTTTTTGGTTTTACATTGTGTTGATGTATTTTCATATGGGAAGTGGCATGAGGAGCCGACAGGTAGATCTTCCCTCTAGTGGAGACAAACCCTCTCTGGCTTATATCTGTTTTGTGTGATGTCTAAGCACAAGGTGTTGGTAATTGGAGGAAAGCGCCAATGGAGGTTGATCGTCCCGACTTACTATGCTTTCACATGGCTTAGGTCTAATGTTATTTTCTTCCTACTTTTTTTATCTGTAAATGTTGCTTTTGTTATCTGTAAATGTATCATGTTCTACTACTTTGAGAGGTCGCTCAGTCTACAAGTCGTGGGTCTTTATTCAATTGGCGGTTTGGTTAGATGAGTATATTACAATACAACGGAGGTTAAAGGAAATGGCTAGGCCATCCACGAGCACAAGATCATCAGGCACTAGGGGTTGTGGGCGAAGCCGAAAGAATGGGTCCCAGAGGGGGCGAGGAGCATCCTTGTTACAGCCGCTGAGGAGGAGCGGACAAAAATCGAATGCTCAGCATATTAGCGTCGCAGCTCAAGCATATACAACATGCACTACTAAGAAGGTGAGGTAGATGATTGCGGGTTGGGAGGCTGACCTCAATCAACGGGCTGAGAAAGAGATACAGATGGAGGAATGGCATTTGTTGGTCCCTGATCTAAGCCACACTCGTAGCAAGCTCACTCAATATAAGAAAACAATCCATCTCTATTGGATGATGAAGAGCATATTAGCTAGAGCTATTATAAACGCAATATGTTCCATTAAATCCGATCCCGGGTTTGAGGAAATTCAGAAGGAATTCCAACTTGTTCAATTTCAAATTCAACAGTAGAATGTTCTTTTGGGTCATATTGAGAAGTACATTATGTGCCTTCCTCAATCAAAATTACTAGGTTCCAATGCAAAGGACCCAACTCCGATGGAGTCCTTAGATGACTAATAATTAGTTGTTTCCTTTTTGTTAAATTTTGATGATGTATATGTCAATTAGTAGTACTTTTTTTAGCATGTTAAGGGTGAAATCATTTTTATACATTCATGCCTATACGGATGAGTACGACAGAATTAGGAACCTCAGAGTTTGGATGGCTTATAATGTGTTTTGATAACCAACAGACCTGTTTTCCCAATGGGCGAGTTGAGGCCACATAATGTCTTTTATGGATGTAACCTGCTTTGAAAATGAATGAAAGGACCTACTAAGCTTACAAAAAAAAACATAGGTTTCAACAAGTGCACCACACCTAGATAATGAAAAAGACCTAATAACAACCTACAACCCTTATGTGGCAGCATTGAATGTGATTTGGTATTCATGATCTCATTCATCTCCCCGAGGCCACCAAATTGGTGCCAACATTGAAGGAGATTGTGCATTCATCTCTAAGTTAAATTTATAGAGTAAAATATTTTCAATGATTCATTTCCACAATAAACAAGTGCTACATAGTAACTAGCACCTATTGCTTAGTTTACATATAGTTAAACTAAACATTTAACATTGCAATTTGATAAATAAATGATAAATTTTTGAAAAGTGATTAAGTAATAATAATAATAATAAGATTAATATATATTTAAATTTAAATTTAAAAATAATAATTTAATTTGAAAAAAAATATCGAAAATTAATATTTAAACTCAATATATGTAATACATGTTCATGTTTTTTAATTAATTACTTAAAAATTAAAAATTAAATGAATAAGAGTTAAATTAAGGGGTAAACATAAAAGACTAAAGTATGACACATTTTTTAATAATTCCAATGTTTTGTGTAGAATTCTTACATCTACATGGGATATATGATAGAGTAGCAATCAATATATGATTTACATCTTTTCTTTTTAATTAAATATTTTATATATTAAATATAAAAGTGATATTTTATGACTAAAATACAATAAAGGAAAACTCATTAATGTAATTCTTGCAAAAGCTTATATGGCAATTATGAATGAGAAATATATACAAAATGATGAAAGAAGTGTGAGTCACAATTAAAACACATTTAATTATAATGATCAATAATAATGATTAATAGTGACTTTAATGGCCCACTCCAAAATAAAGGCTAATAATATTATGGCATCCCTTCGAACAAAATCTGGTGTGCAATTGCGTAGAAGTCCCAACCAATTTTATACCTTTAGAGTCTATATAAATTCCCAATTTTATATCTCTGGAGTCCATATCAATTTCTTGGCCTTGCATATGGATATCACTAGCCATATTTCCACTAATAAAGTAACTAAACATCAATATCAAAAGCCAAAACATTTGTTTGTACTCGGTTCCCATTAATGTCATAATGTACTCATTAAAATATAGATGGTAAAGTACCTTGTACTTATGTACAAAAGTAATATTTACAAAATAAAGACTATAAAAAAAATGAACTCATTAGATTTTAAATAAATAAATTTACATGTTATGAAAAAATAATAAAATTCCCTTAGTAACTCTAAACTATGGAGAAATTGCAAAAATAAATTGGCCAAAGGAAACGAATAGCCAATTAATAAAAAACTGAATAACTGAACGCACAGCCAAAGGTATAATAAATAAGTTGAGCCAAGGTTCGGATGTTAATTTTATTTTAGTATTCTGATGTTACAGCCAGTAAGTTGATTTTATTATTATTATTATTATTATGTTGGAGATATGGTAAGTAAGTTTTATCGGTTGTAATTGTTTTTGGAATTATTAAAAAAATGTTATATATATATATATATAGGGTCTAATTATATATTTGAAAATTATTTTAATAATACTAAAAATGACAATAATCTCTATTAATATTAATATGGTTTATTGGACCTTAAAAAAGTAATAGATTAATTGATATTTTTAATATTTTATTTTTATGATAAAAAAAGGGAGAGAAGTATCATTATAGTTTTGCTCACTTAACAAGTCAAGAAGGTTGGTAGTGTGACAAAGGTTTTGGAAATGAGAAAGGATGTGAGTGAGAGTCTAGAAATCCAAAAGGAAATGTTTTTCATCTTCAACTCTCTTAGTATGGCAAATGTGATAGACTCTTTGGTGCCAAGGTGTTTTGGGAATTGACCAACCCCTAGTTTCACTTGGAAGCTCATGATAATTAGTTCTTATATTCACAATATCCATTTTTTTCTTAACACTAGTCAAGAAAGAAAGATAATTTTGGTTAGCAAGATTAGGGTTAATCGTCTCCTTATAATACTTTAATTCTTTTTTTCACTCTAACTCCTTATTATCCCAGAACTTATCCTTAAATTTGAAAGCAATAATATTTTTAATACTATCCTTATTCTCCAAGATGATTTCCTCTTTTATGCTCAGCTCATTTTTCAAAATTAAACATTAATTTGTATTAGTCAATATTAAATTAGTAACATTAAATAAGGAGTCATACTTTAAAGAAAGTAATAATATACCAATAAAATGATATACATGATATATAGATATATTATTTCTTTTATATATTATATTGTTTCTTGTGTAATTTTTAGAGAAATAAATTTTAGAAACGGTAAGAATGATATTTAAAATTTTCATTAAATTTATAATTTTGAATGTATAAATAAATTTAGTATATTAAAAATTATTATTACATTTTCTGTAGTTTCAATAATTAATTAAAATTAATTTTTCAATATTTTATTTAATTTTTAAAAAAAATGATATATATATATATATATATATATATATATATATATATATATATATATATATATATATATATATAATCTCTTTAAATGTGTCATATAATGGAAAATTGTCAACGCCTTTCGAACCAATCAGTGTGGTTCATCATCAGGATTAGGTGGTGGTTCACCTAGTCCTGATGATGAATCACACTGGTTGGTTCGAAACGAGTCAACAATTTTCCATTATATGTGATTATAAATATATATATATAATTAAATTATATATATATATATATATATATATATATATATATATATATATATATTATTTCATATATATATATAAATAATAATCAAGTAAATATTATAAATCGTTATATTTAAATATATAATTGAGAAAACAAAATAGTATTGATGTAAAATACATTTAAAATTAAACTATTAATGGCATGTGGAATAAAACTTGTCATTCAAAATACACTCATGGCAAAAAGTTTTGAATTTCAAACTAAATTATTTATGTAAAATTCTTTAAAAAACACGTTTAATTTGGAATGAGAGTGTTGATATAAAACAATATTATTACATAGTATAGTATAGGTATGTGTTGGTATAGTAGTAAAATTTATAATTATGATTTATATTTTATAGATAATAATGAAAAGTAAAAGTAATATTGTTTTATTTTAATGTATTTCAATTAAAGAATGATAAAAATTTGCTAGAAAAAAGTTGTTCAACTTATGAACTAAACATTTTCTAGAGGATGGAATTCCTCTTTCATGGTGTGAGATCTAAACATAAAATATTAATCAGCGAATAAATGCTAATCTAATTGAGGTAGTTGAATCATTAAAAGCTAAAACCCAATACAGGGAGAAATGAATTGATAAAAAATGATTGATATTATAAATCATGATGATACTTATGTTGCAATATTATCAACAAATATTGCCATAATGGAGAAATTGTGGATGTTCCAACATTGAAATCACAACACAAATAGAAGAATATTGCATCATCATACAAATCACAAGAGTTATCTTAACTAAATACAAGATCAATATGATAAGCTAAGTGAATATCCTATTATATGGAAGAGAAGTTTAGGTATGGAATCTTATTATTTCCCAAAATCTTAGAAATTTTCACCACATAGTTTGTAGAAAATTGAATTAGGGTGGTCTAGTACTTTCACAATAAGGTAATTTGGCTCAACACTCTATAGCCCATATCATCTTGTGACATAAATCATCACAACTTCGAAGGGAAAATAATCATGGAAAAGCATTACAATATAGAACAAAACATAGGTTCTTCCATAAAAATTCTTGGAAAACAAACAATTTCTAAAGAGGAAGGAAATATTATGTATATAAAAGTAAGCATAATTCATAACTATATACCTAAATTGTAAAACTTATACTTTTGATATAATTATTAAAATATGCATGACATAAAGACATACTTTTACATGAATTGTCACCTTAAAGCATATAAGTTACTAAGGAAAATTATTAGTTTATCCCATATCACTGGTTCCTATTGTATTCAATTATATTTATTACTTATCTTATATGAAATTTTATGTAATGTGTTTACATTGCACATTATTTAGTAAATTTGTTCATTTCAGAGCTAATAATAACACCTTATGATGTAGGGAAATTAGACACAAAGAAAAGGGCAAGAAAATTATATTTTAAATATTGATTTCGAAGAGTGACAATTTAAGTGGCAAAGCCAAATAATGCAAGAATAAATATTCAATCTACAAAAAGAGGTATGAGAGAATAAAAAAAATGATTATAAATCTATAGTTTTTGTATTCCTTCAAAGGAATTTATTAAGTTGTACACCAGAAGCATTACAGGTTATATGTGTGTGTGTGTGTGTGTGTGTGTGTGTGTGGGTAAAGAGAGAGAGAGAGATATTTGTTCCAAGATTGGGAAAATCATCACATGTGTAATGAAAACCCCACAAGAAATCTTGAAGAAAAACATTGAAATCCTAAGACATTGCAAACATCATATAAGGGATCCTACATAAATGCTTCAATGCAAAAAGGTATAGCCCAACAAAGATGGTTATAGACTAGTAAGAAATGTAGAAAAGTTGGGAATAGAGAAAGGTTGCACTGGAAAAAATTATAGTCCTGATAATATTGTGAAACAAAATTATTTGAAGAAGGTCATCATGCCTATAGGATCCAAGCTACAAAAAGTTAAAGCCCTTAAACGTAAGGTTGTGGAAAGAGAAAACTTGCAAAAAGTTGCTAAAACATCCAAGTGGTATAAATAATAGTTGCAAAAGTGAGGTTGTAAAAGATTAAGCACAATGATGAGTAAAAATAAGCCCCACAAAAGTATGGTTATGGAGTAAAGCTCCACAACAAGAAAGTAATGAAAGAGCAACCTGCATAGAAATGAAGAGTAAATCCCATGAAGGTAAAGTTGTTGAGAGCAAAGGCTACAAACTATGGTACACAAAGAGTTTGTTGGACACTAGAAGGTAATCTAAGATCTTCACAAGAGGAGCGCAATGATAAGGGTGTAAAAATATGATTTAAAAATGTACAAATTTTACAAATATTAAAAATGTCAACATAGATATTCTAGAACACGAGACTATAAAACAACTCATCAACAATGTCAATTTTTAATGTATAAGTCTAATAGCCTTTGCTTGAGTGGGTATGGTTACCCTCTCACTTTTAGGGGTAACTAAAGGATATTTTTCTTCAATGATTCACATTATAGACAATGATCCCAATGATGAAATTTTAATTCTCCATAGATAGTGAGTCGCATATGCCTCTGACATCATACTCATCTCACTCATTTATTTTTTATGGTTCTCGAACACACATGAGGTACATTAGTCTTTTCTTCATAGTAAGTTTTTTTGTTTAATGTATTTGGCATGAAAGTAAGGATCTTGGGTTGAACCAGATAAGGAATGATGATGCTTAGAAGTTATGCATTTTTCCTTGTTTCACCTTGGTGATCATCATCCATCTCCTAGTCAAGGGTTGCCACTCTTGGGATATTGGTACAACTAATGGGCCTTGATAAAAGTAACACACTCATGCCCTTTCCATACATAACATACTCCACACATTCCATCTCCAATATCCTTTCTTTTTGGTTGGTTGTTACACACACCCCAAAAAGGCCTGTGCTTCATAATCCAATGGAGAATAAGGGGCTTATATGCTTGATATTTATGTATTTGTATAAAAAATAAAGAATGTGAAGTAAAATGAAAAATGAAAAATATACTGAGGAAAAATCAAAATCCAAATAATCTTGAGTTAACCCCCTCACTATGTGGCTATCACCCAAAGTCTTAAAGCAATGAAATGCATAGCTAAAAAAGTACTTAATTGAATTATCTCAATCCCTTTGTAATTAATACATATACAAAAAAATATGGCTTCCAAAGAAAAAACAAAGAACATAAGAAAAAGGAAAGAATAGGGTGGAAATACATCATGTTGAGAAAAGGGTAACTCAACGCACAAAGCACTCCCTCTACAAAGGCCTCATCAGAAGAATATTATACATAGTCTTTCCTATCAAAGACACCATTCCCATGAAGTAAAGATATGTCATGCCATTGTCATGTACACTAACATCTTGATGGGTTTCTTGGTAAATATGCCTTTACATGAGCACTGGCACAATACTAGGGTTTTATGATGGTCCTCCCATACCTAAACTTAGAAAATTGCATAAACCCATGAGCTAATGTGAAGTTGAAAAAGATACCTAATGTGATCTCCTTGATGGATTTTTCATTAAATATCATTCACTTTTTGTATTGCATTAACAATTGTACATACTTTGAATGGTCTCCTGTACTTTGAATGGTATTGTGTGGATAATTGGAGTCCTTCCATAATGATGATGCTTTCACTGACATGGTCCTTTGGAGGATGTTGATGACACTTTGCTTCCACACTTGATAATTTCCTCCCACCTTTCTTCTAGAGCGTTGGGTTTCTTGATGAAACATTGTGACTTTTGGAGACAATGTTTCACTAGGATCCCTTACTTCCTACTCGGAGTGGTCCATTCACTCAAAGAGAATTTATGCCACATGTATGACCTTAGAGCACACATTTTAGGAATATGGCATGATATTTTAAGAGATACCTTTTATTTATAAGGCATATTTGACAACCCTGAGACCTTTATGCTCATGTATCATGGATATTTCATGTATTGTTGCTTTATCTCTAGCGTTTGTAAGAGATAATGGCATTATTTTATGTTTTTAAATCTTTTTCTTATGAATATAACTCATATAAAAATAATGTAAAATAATGTAAACAATAATAATCATAATTAAGAATTAATTATCTAGTGATTAGTTAATGAAAAGGCATATCTCTAAAGACATGACAATTCAGGAAAGGGTAGCAACCTAGGTATATATATAGGACCCTTAGTTGTAATCTCATATCAATTCTTTTATATAATATTCAATATACAATTACTTTTTCTAGAATGGATGTTTATGTCTTCAAAGTATTTTGAATATTATTGTTGTGTATACGAACCTTGTTCATTACAATGGTATCAGAGTTGTTTGGTCCTCTCGTTGCTCAATCGCTGCACAAGAGTCTCGTTCTTTGATCCAAGTCTCGACTGTCAAAATTTGTCAACTTTGTTGCCGTCATAATCGAAGCATTTTTCTATCCACTTTTTAGAGGTTCTCCAATTTATCGTTAGGCCTTTGGCCATTAAAAAACAATAATAATAATAATTACAAGAAAAATAAAATAAATATTATTAAAAAAGAAGAATTATATTTAAAAATAAATACTATTAATATATATATATATATATATATATGAAATACCAAAAAAAAAAAAAAAAAAAAGAGTCAAATAGATATATTATAAAAAAAGAAAATTTTAAAAATAAATATTGAACTCATAATTTAAAAAAAAAATTACAAAACATTATTAATATATATATACCTGTCACTTCTCAGATGAGTAATTGCTCTCGTCAATCGCTAATGCAACCCGTTGCAAGCGACTTTGATTCAGCCTAACGTGCAATCACAATTGTCGGCATCACCGCTAGATCTAGTACACAAGTAGCTACAACCACCGCAAATCCTATTCATAATATGAATGAAAAATAGTTTGTTTGGTGGCAATCCCTCTGGCCATTGATCCCATTGGCACTAGGTCGCTACTAAATTCCCCGCTAAAATCTACCACTGTCGGCCTACTCTTTTTATGCAAACATTATCCATTAGTCACATTCCACTAACAGTTTTCCATCTGTTAGATGGGCTGATATAATTTCAAGAAGGACGTTGCAGTTTGAATTTACATTCGACCCGAGGCACCTGTGAGTCATAAAGACAAACCTATTTGTCATATTATTTTGTCCCGATTAATGTTGAGTCAAAATTTTCCAATGTGTACTCTCATTAAAAGAAACTAACTATTGTAAGAAGAGGTCTACATCCGAACAAACGAAGTGAGAAATTGCTTGGAAAAGGGTCACTTGCATTAAATTCTAATTTAATTCTATGTTAAGGAATAGTGAACTAAAATAAATAAGTGAACAAATAAAAAATTCATAAAGGTATATAATCTAATGTTGCAAATATTTTCATTGATGACAAAGGAGAAAATCAAGATCAGCAAAGAAGCAAAGGAGCAACATCAGCATTATCATTTATGGCAAAGGAGCAGCATCAACATTATCATTAGCTTCCGAGTAGCATTAGTGGTTGTATGGAAGCAGTGGAATATTTCAAGTGAATAGATGATGAATTCCACTTCACTTTGTGCAAACTTGTGAGAAAATTGAAAATCGCAAATCGCTGCAGGAAAGAAAATCTCAAAATTGCAGAATCACATAATCGCAAATTGCATAATTGCAAAATCGCAGAATTGCAATCGTAGAATCGCAAAATCGCAAATCGGTAAAAAATTTACGATATGACCATGTTCTATGGGAAAATGTGGTAGCGAAATGTGAGATATGACGTGGTGCAGATGACGTGCTGATAGATAACCTAGTGATAGATGACGTGGCACATATGACATGGAAATAGATGATGTGGCGCAAATGACGTGGCACACCCAGTGGGACCCGAACCCACAAATCGCAAAATCACAAGTTGCAAGATCGCAAGCGGTGACAATGTTGTGATATGAGCAAGTGCAATAGGAAAATGTGATAGAAAAATTGTGATGGTGCGACGGAAGTCGATGGGACACACAATCGCAAATTGCAAATCTCTTGATTAAAAGTCAGAAGCCTTGGGCCGATATGTGATTCGTGAACGGACGCGGTATATTCTAGAACTAAATTCAAATGCCATAGCGGGTCTGGGGTTATGCGGATATTCATGTTATCGGAGAATGGACGAGAAGGTACTCGGTACCTATGGTAAAGTTTTTTTAAATTTACTTGTAGCATTCCTTTGGAAAATCTAACACTTGGTGCAGACTGTGTAACCATACATCTCTATGACATGCTTAGCGGAACTAGGGACTGAAGGTGTTGTCTAAAGGTGTGATATTGTATTTATAAAGCAGTGTTTATGCTGAGCAGTTTTGAAACAGAACATTGGAAACACAGTTAGAAGAAGTTCTAACAAAACACAGGGATCAACGAAGGTATAAACACATAACAAGGCAAAGAAGGTGAAAGGGCTACATTGAAGAAATTGTAATAATGTGAAATTATTGATTAAGCTAAATTGTTGTGATGAAAAGGAAAGTCTCTAAGGCAAAGGCAAGACTCCAAGGCAAAGACAAATATGTATTAAGCTAATTTTTGTGATACGTTACATATGGCTGAAATTGATATTGGATAAATTATCTATTTCTTATTCTAATATTCATGATAGGAATAGATTGGAAAAAAATGTGTGGAAGGCAAAGAGTCAAGTATGTTCACTTGATATTCGAATATAGAATACAAACAACCATCAAATTATCTCTAAAAAGGATGTCATTCAGGTGTGCATTCGAGAGGTTAGAGAGTTGGAGAATGTGGGAGAGCTTATTGATATACTATGCACATATGGAGCTAATGAGAAGTAGATTTAAAGGGAGAAGAGGTAGAAGTAAAGATGGAGGAATATAGAGTTGATAACTAGGTAAATCAACATATTGTTTTCATGTGGTGTGTGGGGATTGTGGTCTCCTATCAAGCTATATATTGATAAATGTTCAGTTGGAACTAGTTGAGGTAAGAGCCTCCTGTGGGTTGTAGCCTGTAGAAAACATATGGGAGTCGAAGCTTCCTTGCATGTTGTAGCTTGCAGGAATTTAAAGTATAAGCCTCCTGTAGGTTGGAGCCTACAGAAAATCAGATGTAATAGGGAGTAGGAGCATGCCTTTGCATCACAACAATAATAATCATGGTTTTCTCCCTTATGGGTTTCCACTTATATTTGGTGTCCATGTGCATTATTATTATGTGTTGATGTGATGAGTTAGCATGTTTAATACTTTTTTTTCACATATTCAGTTTGTTGATTATTTTTTATTAAGTTGCCCATGTAATGGTTATGTTAATGAGTTTAATGAAAATAATTTTAATTTCCATGCATGGACTAAACTGATTCACCCCCACTCTCAGTTTAGTCAAGGGTTCATCAATTGGTATTAGAGCAAGTTCCTTTGGTTTAAGCCTAATAGCTTGAAGGAGATCTAGTTGAGTCATGGACTATCAAAATGTACTCGTGTTGAGTACAACAATCTTTCCTGAATGGAGAGATAAGGTTAAACAATGTCTTATGGACCTAAGGTATGGAAACTTGTATGCGATGGTTACTGCAAAGACTCTCCCTCTTTGCAATAACAACAGTGGAATGCCAAGGAAAAATGAATAATGTATAAAATTCTTCATAACAAGGATCTTGATACAATAATGACTTTAACTTCTACAAAAGAAATCTAGAATAGATTTCATTTCATGCATGAAGGAGACACTAGTGGCTACATTTTTAAGAAGAAGGTAAACAAGAAGAATAAAACCTCTTTCAAAATGAAAATTTTCAGTCAAATGAGGCCGTTGCTAGTGTGAATGGACATGTTTTCCATGAAGAAAAGATAGTTGAAGAACAAGCCAAAGTTGACTTTGTCTTGAATGAAATAGGAAGATTGAATAATGAAAACAAAGATATGAAGAAACTGGTGCAAATATGTTATGAGAGTGAATATGAGCATAAGGAAAAAATTGTTGGCCTGAAGGCACAACTTGAAGAAGCAAGGAATTTAGGAGGGATGATTAATAACCTGTTAAAAGAGAAAGTTACACAATATGAAATATGAGAGCCTGAAATTTTTTCAAATAGAAGACAGTTAGATGGAAAGAGCAGGGTCTGTAAGCAACTAAAAGAGGAAGTTGCCTCCATGGCGAACTCAAAAAATGCAGACATTAAAGAGGATAATGAAGCAGCTCAAAAGGGACCTACAGAAGTAGAAGCCATAAAAAACATGATTTGTAAAGAAATAAACAAAAACAGGCAACACCATCAAGAGACAAAGAATGAGAGGAAGAAATTATTATTTGCGAAAATTTCATTTGTTCCTGGAGATAAATTGAACAAATTTGGAAGATCTCAAAGGAGGTTCTTTTCTCCTGTGAAAAATATCATATGTTTTTCTTGCCATAAACATGGACATGTTGTAGCATAATGCAAGACAAAGAAAATTAATTTTAACTAGCAAAAGATGCAACAAATGAGAAGACTCCCTCAATCAAGCAAATGGAAAGGACAATATTTTACCAGGTACACAAATAATTTCCATGTTTACTGTTATTTATGCAATGAATTTGGACATAAACTTGTTGAATGTAAAAAATATTAAAAAAGGGGCACAAAAGGCCACACGTCATCTCAACCATATCGAGGTAAAACAAGATGTTATGAGTATAATAACTTTGGCACATGGGAAAATACTGCAAACTTCCATATACACTAAATAACTCTAGACATACGATGGAAAAAAATCAAATATGACCAAACTGTGAATCAAAAAGAGATGCAGACATTATGAGAAATTCCAATAAGGTATGGAACAAGAAGAAAAAGGAGCCCATTACTTCAATGACATAATGAATCCATCATATTTTCAGGGGGAGCTTCTGTAGGAAGCAACTCAATCATCCATCCAGTGCTAGATAAGAAGCAACATCCCAAGGGGAAAGGAGCCCATAAAATTTCCACATCAAAGTTGTCAAAGAATAACTCCTTGGAATATGAACAACCAAAAGTTCAGGATGGGAAACGACAATTCCTCTGGCAAAGAATTATAGAGGAAAAAAGGCACCTTAAGCATATAATGGCCAATAGGTTGATGGAAGAAGAGAAGGCAACAAGTATCCATGGTGGTAGAGGGAACATTAGGCATGAACGTGGAATCTAAGAGGACAACAACAAACTAAGCGATAAATGGTTAAAATCACAAAAATTGTGTTTCGAGCCATGGAACTAGAAAGATCCACAGAGGATGATCACATTGTGCATCTCACTGCAAGTGTTAATAGTGAAACAAAAAAAAATAAGAAGGATGAATAAGAAAAATGTTCATTATCATTATATCATTACAAATATTCATCAATTGGTATTTGGAGTAGTGTTCCTATCAGTGGAATTCTAAGCCTTATTATTGGAGCAACATTATTGGCATGAAATCATTATGGTATCAGAGTGTTATGGTATTGGTATAGCATAAATAGATCATTGCATTATTGGAGAAACGTTATTGTTGGAGAAACGTTGTTTTTGGAGCAGTGTTATTGGCATCAGAGCATTATAGTATCAACGACTAAAAGTGCAGTGGTACATAATGGTGCAGTGGTTGGAGGTTCCCCTGAGATAACGTATGGAGGAATAACAAATTGGTTGTGGCAGTGATATTATTATACATCAGGTCATATATTGGCTATGTAGGAATACATGGATATAATTATTGAAACAATTATTATGGACCATTATCTTATATTCGTTGATGTATTATATTGAGCATTGAAGCATCAATGGTTTTTTGTGAACAAGACTATTTTTCTTATACATGATGGGCATTCTCAATACTATTATTTTAAGTATGAATAGCCTTTGAGCTTATTGTGATGATGCCTATTTTCACTTCTACCTGCAAGAATAATCAGGAGAAACTATGGCAGAGATTTATATGGATGTTGATAGCACAGAGACAAACGGTTTCACATACTAGGATTTCAATTATTCTGTCATAACATTAACTGATTTATTTGTCATATAATTCCACATTATATATATCCTTTTGTAAGCTCTAGGGTGCATATGTCATATAAACAACGTCGCCTCGTTCTAGGGCAAGTGGCTCTTGGTCTAATGGTGGTTCCTAGCTAAACATGGTGAATGCTATAAGTCAAGATGGATGCTTGATTGGATATGTGCATAGGATGATGAGCGCAAAGAGAACAAAAGAAGAATTTCAAATGTGGGATCGCGGAAAAATGGACAACGTATTTTTTCAAAGAAATGGTTGGCTTAAAGAAGAATACACATAGGAAGATAGAGTGTGATATATGTGGAACAAGATGAAAGGTCACCCGTTTGGAAGCATTGGAAGTTGAATAAACATGCATGTGGCAAGGAATTCGAACCAATAAATAATGGATATGGATTGTTGCAGCGGGATTGTGGAGTTTTCTGGGATCCTAAGAGATGAATGTGAGTAATAAATATATTTATGGAGGAATATGGAGGTCCGGTTGGCCCCAAAGATGAGACACATTGCGCAACACCGAAGAAAAGATACATTGCACAACATTGAAGAAGCGTATTTCCTGTTTAAGAAACATTTATTCTTGGATATTATTTCACTCCTCTTCAAGTGAATGTTGATATATCTTCAAGGCCTATTTCTAAAATTCATCCATAAAGCTTTGTTGAGGTCTGTTTTTTGAGATTTCAATTAAACAAATTGAAGATGTCTTCCTGAATCTCATTGTGATAGAATAGTTGAAGTGTCTTAGGTATGTTTGAACGGGTGGAGCAGAGTCTCAACTAAGAGCTACTGTCTAGATCTCACCCTGAGTGCCATAGTCCTAATGTCAAAGCTGACCTTCACAGTGCAGATCAAATTTGAGCAGTGAAAAGTATGCATGTTAGAGTTTGAGGTACATTATTAACGAGATAAAAGGGTAGAGTATTTTAGTGACAACCATTCTGAAGTATGATACGTACACTTAATATAGAGAGTTTTATCATTGATTTGCATACCTCCTATTGTCATAAGTGAAATTGTATAGTTGGCTGAGTTTACATGATGACATTTGATTGAGCAAGAATTCAATAATCTTGTCTGTAGTATAAGAAATTGACATAATATAACACATTGGCTTCTGACAATTAAAAAAAAAAAATTTCTCATTGGAAGTAGCGTTGGAGTTCTCATGAGATTTCCATCAAGGAATAACTATATAAAATGCTAGGCAAACGAAAGAATTTTCTCAGCAAGTATAATATTTGGATCCTTGAAGAACTTATACAGATTTTAGTCAAAGATTTCGTATTGTAGGTTAATGATGCCAAAGTAATATTTTTTATGTTGTTGGTTATTGTTGAGAATAGTGGAGAGCATAATGCGAATAGTAGAGATTATGAAGGTGTGTCTTAACTATGGTGGTCTGTGCGAGTTGGAGTGAAACACTGCATGGTTCTTATTATCTTGTGGTCTCTAGTCTGTGGTTCTCCAACCACTCATAATGCAAATTTTCCTGTAATTACATGCATTAGTTGGTTTTAATGGTCTTGTTGCAGCAGTGGCTGAGCTCATATGCATCTAAGGCCATATTTTCATACCTCAGATATCATATATTTCAAGCACTAACCATTATTCTTCCTTAAGTATGTGTTACGCCTAAATGTTATGCAACAGAGGTATGTGGTTGAATTTGAGAATTTTTATGACCAGCTAGCCTATGAACCAAGTTCTGTGCAAACATATCCTTGAATCTATAATGGAATCACAATATAATATACAGTGACACACCTACTCTTCAGCATAGTTACCAACATTAGATTTTCTTGGTTTTAATTAGAGCTTCAACTCTCTCTCTTAGCTTGGAAATTACACCATTCTCACTTAAAACAATAAGAATAAGGAGTGAAGGTTTCATCACTTGATATTCTTGCAGTAGTGATATTGTGAAGTACAATGCATTGAATGTATCTAGAATTAAGGGTTTGTCATGAATATGTCACTGTTTATTATTAATGTTGTTAGACCACTTAGATTGAAATATTGTCTAATCTTATAACAAGTTGTAAGAATTTTTGAGACTTATTGTTCACATCACCATTAGGGGCAGTAAAGGTGAATTGATTTTGCAAAAGACATATTGGCATCATCAGATTGAAGACCATAATCATGGATATTCTTGCTAGTAGCTACAACCTTGCACATGATCTTGTCCTTTCTTATGTTCTCTTGTAATGTTAACAGAGTCTGAAGTATATTTGGAGAAGATTTTATATATCACATAAAGCATATTCATTATTCTTATATTATTTCGATGGTGCATGTTTGTTTATATATATATTCTTGTATAGTTTTTTCTATGGAGCGTCTTTATTATCATCTTCAACATTATGCAAGTGCAAGGATTTTTTTTTTTGGATGGTATTAGTTTTTTGTGTATATACATGCGATTTAAATGATTTCCAAAGGGTTCTCCCAACAATAATTATATACCATATGGAGTAGAAGTCATTCTAGAGCAGCCCCAACAAGGAATATGCAGTGGTATTCATTCAATAACAGAAGGATGGAATGAACAATGTTTATACATAACTCAGAGAGTAGTAATGCAATGATGGAAACTACATTGAAAAATATGTAACCCCTTTCCATTTATGTCAAAGGGGGAGGTAATGTAATCAGAGGAAGGAAGACATTTCTTATAATGAAAGGGGGAGGATGTGTTACCATCAATGCCAAAGGGGGAGACTGTTGGAAATATTTTCATTGATGGAAAAGAAGCATATCAGGATCAACAAAGAAGCAAATGAACAACATTAGCATTATCATTGTCTTTGAGAAACGTTAGTGGTTGCATGGGAGTAGTAGAATATTTCCAGCAAATAGATGATGAATTCCCTTTCACTCTGTGCAGACTTTTGAGAAAATCACAAATCGAAAATTCTGCAGGAAAGAAAATCGCAAAATTGCAGAATCACAAAATCATAGAATCACAAATCGCAGAATCACAGAATCGCAAAATTGCAAATCGCAGAATCTCAAAATCGCAAAATCACAGAATCGCTGAATCACAGAATCGAAAAATCGCAAATCAGTAATAAAGTTGCGATGTGAGCCTGTGTTATGTGAAAATATGATAGCAAAATGTGAGAGATGACGTGGCGATAGATAATGTGGCAGAAATTATGTGGCGATAGATGACGTGGTGCAGATGATGTGGTAATAAATGACATGGTGCAGATGACATGGTGATAGATGATGTGGCACAGATGATGTGGTGATATATGACATGGAAATAGATGATGTGGTACAGATGACGTGGCATGCTCGGTGGGACCTGAACCCACAAATCGAAAAATCGCAAGTTGCAAGATTGCAAGCGGTGAAACATTACGATATGAGCAAGTGCGATGGGAAAATGCGATGGAGAAATTGAAATGGCATATCAGAAGACGATGGGACCTGAACACACAATCGTAAATAGAAAATTGCCTGATTATAAGTCATAAGCCTTAGGCCGATGTGTGATTTGTGAACGGATGCAGTATATTACAAAAATAAATTCAAATTCCATAACGGGTCTGGGGTTATGTGGATATTCATGTTATCGGAGAATGGAAAAGAAGGTACTTGGTACCTGTGGTAAAGTTTGTTTAAATTTACTGGTAGAATTCCTCTGGAAAATCTAACACTTGGTGTAGACTGTGGTAACCATACAACTTTGTGACATACTCAGCGAAACTAGGGACTGAAGTTGTTGTCTAATTGCGTGATATTATATTTCTGAAGCAGCGTTTATGCTACACAATTTTGAAACAGAACATTGGAAAAAAAGTTAGAAGAAATGCTAACAAAACACAGGGATCAACAAAGGTATAAATTTACAACACGACAAAGAAGAAAAAAGGGCTACATTGAAGAAATTTTAATATCGTGAAATTATTGATTAAGCTAAATTGTTGTGATGCAAAGGCAAGTCCCTATGGCAAAGGAAAGACTCCAAGGCAAAGACAAAGATATATCAAGCTGAATTGTTGTGATACGTTACATATGGATGAAATTTATATTGGATAAATGATATATTTCTTATTCTAATATTCATGATATGAAGAGATTGGAAACGGATGTGTGGAAGGAAAAGATTCAAGTCTGTTCACTTCATATTCTAGTATAGAATACAAACAACCATAGATTATCTCTAAAAAAATATGTCATTTTTGGTGTGCATTTGAGAGGTTAGAGAGTTGGAAAATGTGAGAGAGATGATTGATATACTATGGACATATGGAGTTTATGAGAAGAATATTTTAAGGGAGAAGAGTCAGAAGTAAGATGGAGGAATACAAAGTTGATAACCAGATAAATCATCATATTTTTTTCATGTCATGTGAGGGGATTATGGTCTCCTTTCAAGTTGTAGCTTGATAAATGTTTAGTTGGAACTGGTTGAGGTAGGAGCCTCCTGTGGGTTGTAGCTTGCAGAAAACATATGGGAGTTGGAGCTTCCTTGCAAGTTGTAGCTTGCAAAAATTTGAGGTAGCAGCCTCATGTAGGTTGGAGCCTACAAAAAATAAGATGTAATAGGGAGTAGGAGATTGCCTTTGCATCACAACAATAATAATCGTGGTTTTCTCCCTTATGGATTTCCACTTATATCTGGTGTCCATGTGCATTATTATTATGTGTTGATGTGATGAGTTAGCTTCTTTATTACTTGTTGTTCACATATTCAGTTTGTTGATTATTATTTATTAAGCTGCTCATGTAATGGTTCTGTTAACGAGTTTAATGGAAAGAATTTTAATATCCATGAATGGACTAAAATGATTCACCCCACCCCCTCTCAGTTGTTTCATCAAATTATCCCCTATTAATTAAGGAAATTCCTCATCCATAATTGCACAATCCATCATAGGCCTTACTATGATTTCATGCACCACCTATACAATTTGGATGATTATACAATTGATAGTACATTGACCTTGAACTCCAATATCAACTAGGTAATTCAAAGATCACACATGCATGAGTTATTTATGGCTAATTTATAAGTTAACGAGTTGATCACAGAGTACACACCCCACTACTTTAGCTCCCACTAGTTCCTCCAATAGTTGGAACTAGTTTAATCGACTTTAACTTAGTTTTACTGAATTAATTAATTACAACTCAAAATAAACTCAGCCTAGGCTCCTATAAAGCAGGAGACACTCTACATGACTCAATTTAGGCCCTCAAATTGAAGTAACTGAACCAAATAAGTCAAACTAACTTAGTTAACTTGTACAAGTTGTCATGTGATGTGGAATTACAATTTTATCCTAATTTAATTTAAGAAAAAATAAATTAGGATCTTTCTTGATGTTATTTTCAAAATGATCTCGAACTCCTTCTAGTGTCACAACTTTGATACCATGTAGAAATTCCGTGTATATTCCAAATGCTAGAGGAGTCTCCATGGGTTTTTTTCTCTCCATGTGAAACTTATTCATTATCTCGTTGGCATACTTTCTGTGAGAGACAAACAATTCACCATCTCCTTGCCAAATTTCCAAACCAAGAGAATAATGCATGGGCCCCATGTCTTTCATGTCGAATTCTCTTGCCAAATTCTCTTTGAAAGATTTTATCAGCTTCTCATCACCTATTAGAATTAAATCATTGACATATCATACTATAATCAACAATTTACCTTCAACAAAAATGTGGTAAAGTTTTGCATCTGCTTTACTTTTAGTGAATCTGACCCCTGTGAAATAGTTTTCTATCCTGGTGTACCAAGAATAGGGTGCTTTTTTCAATCCATACAATGCTCACTTGAGTCTGCACACATATGACTCTCTATCGAAGGTCTCAAATACTTCCATATGTTATATGTACACCTCTTCCTCAATCACTCCATCATGTAAAGTTTTCTTCACATCCATTTGATGTATCTTCCATCCCATCTAAGCTGAAAGTGCTAGAATTGATCTGATTGAAGATTATCTTACTACTGGATCAAAGGTATCCTTGTAATAAATTCCATCCACTTGAGAGAACCCCTTGGCCACAAATCTGGGCTTGTGTTTCTCGACACTCCCATCTGTTGCTTGCTTCACCTTGTAGATCCAACTGGAACCTACTACCGACTTGTCCTTTTGCCTTGGGATAACTTCCCAAGCACTGTTCCTGATAATGGAATCATATTTCTCTACCATGGCATCAACCCATACTAGTTGTTGCATTTCTTTCTTGAATGAGGATGTTTCAATCTCTACAGCCTCTCTCATCATATTCATGTAGCCAATGTACCGATCTGGTGACCTTCTCTACCTCATTGTGATATGGGTGATCCCACATTATCCCTAGCATTATGCATCAATCGTTCATCCTCTCTGGTGCACTTACTTCTATCTATGGATGTCTCTGCATGAGTGGGTTCTTCCACTCTCTGCTCCTATGCTTGTGGATGCTCCAAAATATCTTGAGGTTCTTCCTTTGGAGCTAAAAGATCCTCATTTGCATGCAACTGAAGCTCACTCTCTGTAATATTCCTAAATTAGCACACAACTAATTGGAATATTAAATTTTTATTTTTCTCTTAGATAGAGGAATAAGAGGGTATGAAGACCCAATCAATCTCCTTAGTAGAAATAAAAGACACTCCTAGAGTGAATGGAGGTCATCTAAAAGGTTGTATTGAAGACCCTTAGGTGTGAAAAGGGGCTGGAGCATGAAGACTGGGTCAAATTTAACCAGATCAACAATGTTGTTATGGAGGAGTGGCATTCATGGTGGGACAACGTAGTTTGGGAGGGAGATTGAATGCATGGAAGTAGTGACGTAATTGAGTGGGGCCAAGGGTGAGGAATATCATCACTTATATAAGGAAGAGGATAGTAGCCATACGGGGTTATGTTTGAGATTATTATTTTGATATGGTTTGTTTAGAATTGTTGCTCTCTTCAGCTGTTTAGCTAAAATTGCAGTGTTGTTTAGCACAAGGTGTTATCGATCGGGAATCCCACCTCTTTCCTTGAGAGGCCTATTAGAAGAGATTGCACTACATTTCCACAATAAGGCTTAATGCCAAGCTACAACTTTCTTCATCAACACATTTTCTGCTTAGAGTTGTGTTGTGTTGCAGGGTGCAGCAGTGGAGAATTATATTGGGTGACTTCAGAGCTAGTTTTGTAGTGGAGGAAGGTTTCCATCCATTGGAAGGCATGTAAAGAAGCCCCTTGGGATTTATTGACATATTTGGCATCAGGGCAAGGATTATTTATCCCCTATAGCATAGTTTCAGTCTAGATCTGCGTTATTTTAGATAGGAGTTGCAGGGGTGGTTGCAGTGGTTGTTTTGGGAGGTGATTTCTTCAGTGGACGAGCCATTCTTTCATTCGAAGGATCTATTGGAGAAGAGTTGTAGGTTTATACATCAGATTCAGCCATATATTCTCATTTTTGTTGTTGTATCATACCTTCAGCCCTAGGGCTGCATCTTACATTGGCACATTGTGTGCATTTTCCGGAAACCCTCTGGTTTGTCTTGGAAATATGATCTAGTGCCCAGATATGTATGTGTAGTATCTACTATTTCCTATATCAGTATTTTTATACCATTGTATGATCTCTAGCTGTATTTATGATTAGTATGACCGCGCTGTAACAACTCTCCGACATTTTGTATTATGGCAGCAACTCATATTTTGGAGTCATTGTTTATGGGAGGATTGTTCCCTCATTTCAAATGATTTATGCCTCACTATTTTTTACTGATTTTATATTCTTATACATAATGTGATCACTCCATATTGGTATCCAATATTGATGTGTTGATTTACTTTGCTATTTCCTTGTTTATGAACTATATTCCTGTTTTTTCCATTTGGGAATATTACAGTGGTATCAGAGCATAATCTTGGCTTAGCCTATGGATCTCAGCCATTATGCAATCAGGATAATAAGAAGAAGGAGAAAGGGATAAAAATGATGGAAATAATGAGTTTCATCTCATCTCTTTTCACAGCTAATAGGGACCTCACCAAGGAGGTCAAGCAAAAAAAAGTGGAGAAAAGCAATGAAACCACACTAGGGTTTCAAGAAGAGGAAGGTCCATGTACTTCCTATCAGCAAAAGAAAGATCTGGTATTGCATAGAGCTCAAAAGAAACATACTATTCCCTTTCCTTTTGGAGAAGAGGACAAGAGGCATGGAGATGGAGGACACTTAGATCATGAGATTCTAAGTGAGTATCTTGCAGAATACAAATCTCAAACAAGGGCTTTCAAGGAGAATCAAACTCTCCCACAGTACATTCAGCTCAAAGAAGAAAGGAGACCTTGCAGCAATAGATGTTTACTGTCTACATTTGATGGGTCATCCACATGCATAGAAATAGCTTTGGGATTGAAGTTGGATGCATTTTTCCTACTACATCCAGTGGTAGAGAAAGAGGTTTTTGAGATTGCAGTGTTGCACCTTGAGGGTGAAGAAAATATTTGGTGGTTCAGCCATTTGAGTCATGTAAGAGTGACTGCATATACATATTTTAATCAAAGTTTGATCAATGAGTTTGAAAAGAAGAAATCATAGGAGAGGATACCATCACCACCACTTGCTACAGGAGTACTTGCAATAGGAGGAGGGACACTTGCACCTTTGCAAAGTGATCTTGATCTCTTGGAATTTAGTGTCCCATGCACTATTCTAAAAATGCATGAGGAGTAGGAGACTTATACCAGCACTGGTGTAGCCATAAAGAAGCAACCATCATCATCAGTAGTTGGGGAAGTTATCACCTGGAGGAAGAAATCCTTGTAGTAGTACAAGATGTTCCCAAGCTTTACCAAGGTATGCACATATTTCCATTTCCTATTATTTCAACACATCATATGGAGGATTATGGAAACATGCTATCAGGGCAAATGCATGACCTATGGTCAAAGCACATTTCTGATTTGGAGCAGCAGACTATCACTGCACTGAGGACCCTTGATTTGTTCAAGGAGGAGATATACAATCATATTGGTTATTCATTGTTGAGTTGCACACAACTCTTGGGGTTGAGGTGTAGATTTTTGGAGGATAGGATGAGCATTGTCCTAAAAAATACAATGTAGAACTATATGTTCAACATTGACCATGAGCATGAGACAACAAGTGCACCATTATGGAGATCAACATCGCTGTCATGGAGCAGCAGTGATGGGTTGGGGTCCCAACCATTATTGGAGCATTCCAATGACCTTTCTATATGTATAGAAGAGGATAGGCAGATGGTTGATGGAGGACATCTTATGATGGATGGCATCTTCCATTATTATTATGGATACTTCTTGATGAACACTTCACATTTTGATGAAAAGTTTTTGCCTACATATTATTTGGATCCTTATGGGGTCAACTTGGTCATTAATGAGTGGTCTTCATTTGGATATCTCCAGGAGATTTCATTTTGACATCCCATGAAATGCAAAGATAGAAATATGATTTGGGAGGGTGGTATTCTCCATTGGAGGGATGCCAATTTTGAGCATGATGATAAAAAACTCACCATTGGGATGTTGGGAGATGTTGATGAGCAAGAGGATAGAAAGCCACTTGCAGATCTATGACATTGGGTAGCAGGAGGCAAGGCTACGTTGGCTACTCTTGAAATAATTTGGCCATTTTGTGACATATCCTTTGTCAAAAGGTATGTTATGGGTTGAGGCATTGCATGGCACCCATATGTTATGACAAAAAAATATTTGGTTGCATGGGTAATTCTACTAGTCAACTATCATGATGTTACTCCATGACTTGTATGATGGTGAGATGAGGGAGCATCAAGAGGTGTTGTTGCTTTGGAAACTCTTGGGAGAGTATGGACTTATTTTCTCCCATACTTTGAATGATGTTGCAGGAGTAGGTGATGGCACCATCATGGCGTAAAGGGGCTACTCCTTAGCCTTGGGGGATTAGGAGGTAATTCCACTTTGGAAGGAATCTCCTATATATAGCAGCATTATGGTAGATGACTTTGACATTTTTCATGTCAAATAATGGAGCTATGAGATGACAGGAGCCTTATTACAAAGGCCAACCACACTGTCACTTGGGAGCTTGGGTTTGTTGATGGAGTGTTCCCAGGATCACTTCACATATGATGCAATTGATGGACAAGTAGGAGATGGGAGTGATGGAGTAGTGGATGGAGACATCTATTACCATGATATTATATTCTTGACTTGGATCTCCAAGCATAAGAAGAATTATTTCCATTCAGCACATGGTTCATTCCTTCTCATGGAGATATTATATACCACTATGGAGGGCTCATTCATGGATCTTATTATCAGATTATTCTCCGTACATGGTAAGATTTATCTAAAACAATATTTGCATCCTCTTGCCATTTCTATACAGTGCATTGCTCCACGAGAAGGCAAGCCTCTATTTGGGCTCATGGTCATTTTGGGACCAACATCACCGATCGGGATAACCATCTATTGCATGGCTTTGGGAAAATATTGTACTATTATTTCTATGCTTAGTTGATACATAATTCCATTTTCTATTTACTAGTAGATGAGATGACATGCACAACTAGCAATTTGTTGGGAGACAACTTGCCACATCATGTTCTAAAAATGCAATTGGTAAAACTACGTTGTGACTACTTGGGAGACTGTTGGTACCTTCCAACACTATATAAAACCTTCAGTACCTCTCTCATTTGGATTCCATATGATGATAATGTCATATTCACTTTATATGGGATGGTCTAGGCAAGAACCAAAGAGTGTGTCTTTTAGGATCCAATTGCCTTTTTGCTTCATAAAGGCAACATTATTGTAGCCCAAATTCAGCAACAGATCTACACTTACCATAAGTGGAGAGAGAGACAGCGTGGGATGGACAATTTGATCCATCAGGTTCAGCTATGCATCCCACCTACTTTGCAGGAGCCTAAGGTGGAGGAGTTTCTCCATGAGTTACCCTATTGGAGGGTGACTCATTTGGTGTGGATGATAGCTTGGGGATGGGAGCTTCACATGGGAATGATGATTCCATTTCAGATTCCATGCCTCAAGAAGTCCTCTAGACAAAATATTGTTTCCTCCATGGGTATTTCACTTTTTCATGATGATAGCTATTTGGGATTGTCAACAAAAGCTAACTTGCATACTTGGGAGGAGCAACTTGGAGACTTATTGATGAGATAGTATCTTGTACCTTGGAGGAACTTATAATATGAGGATGCTGCAGGAGGAGGAGAGGAGGCTCTTCAGTTTTATCATTGCAATTTCTTGAGGAAAATAAACATTTGGGAGGGGAGGACTGTAATATTCCTAAATTAGCACACAGCTAATTATAATATTAAATTTTTATTTTGCTCTTAGATAGAGGAATAAGAGGGTATGGAGACCCATAAATATCCTTAGTAGAAATAAAAGACACTCCTAGTGTGAATGGAGGTCATCTAAAAATCTGGATTGAAGAACCTTAGGTGTGAAAAGGGGTTGAAGCATGAAGAATGATCAACTTTGACCAAATCAACAACGTTTTTATGGAGGAGCGGCATTCATGATGAGACAATGCAATTTTGGAGGGAGATTGAATGCATGGAAGTAGTGACCTAATTGAGTGGGGCCAAGGGTGAGGAAGCTCATCACTTATATAATGAAGAGGATGGTAGCTATATGGGGTTATTTTTGAGATTATTATTTTGATATGGTCTGTTTAGACTTGTTGCTCTCTTTATCTGTTTAGCTAAGATTGTAGTGTTGTCCAGCACAGGGTTTTCCCGATAAGGAAAACCACCTATTTCCTTGAGAGGCCTCTTGGAAGAAATTTCACTACATTTCCACACTCAGGCTTAAGGCCAAGCTATAACTTTCTTCATCAATGCATTGTCTGCTTAAAGTTGTGTTGTGTTGCAGGGTGCAATAGTGGAGAATTATATTGGGTGACTTCAGAGCTAGTTTTGCAGTGGATGAAGGTTTCCATCCATTGGAAGGCCTGTAAAGAAGCCCCTTGGGATTTATTGACATTTTTTGCATCATGCCAAGGAGTATTTATCCCCTATAGCATAGTTTCAGTCCAGATCTGTGTTATTTTAGGGAGGAGTTGCAGAGGTAGTTGTAGTGGCTATTTTGGGAGGTGATTTCTTCAATGGAGAGCCGTTATTTTATCTGGAGGATCTATTGGAGAGGATATGTAGGTTTCTACATCAGCTTCAACCATATCTTCTCATTTCTATTGCTGCAACATACCTTCAGCCCTAGGGTTGCAACTTACATTGGCACATTGTGTGCATTTTCCAGAAACGCTCTTGGGTTGTCTTGGAAAGCTGTTATAGTGCCCAGATCTGTATGTGTAGTATCTATTATGGCCTATATTAGTATTTTTACATCATTTTATGATCTCCAGCTGTAGTTTTCCTTAGTATGACTGCGTTGTAGCAGCTCTCCGGCATTTTGTATTGTGGCAGCAACTCATATTTGGGAGTGATTGTTTACGGGAGGCTGTTCCCTCATTTCATATGATTTATGCCTCACTATTTTGTACTGATTTGATATTCTTATACATAATGTTATGGCTCCATATTGGTCTCCAATATTGATATGTTGATTTACTTTTCTATTTCCTTGTTTATGCACTATATTCCTGTTTTCCCCATTTGGAAATATTACACTCTCAAGGGAACATATCATGGCCTTCTCTTCAACGAATTTAACCTATATACGAAAAACCATCATCCTCTGAGATGGTAGGTACACTCGATAATTGTGAGGTGTATCTATGTACCCCATATATATGCCCAACTCTGTTGTCGATTCTATATTTTTCCTTGCATCCTTGGAAACATGACAGTAAATTGATGAACCAAAATCCTAAAGTGTGCCACATCTAGCTTCGTACCTGAAAAAAATTCTTCTGGCATAATCTTCCCGAGAATCCGAAGAGGACTCTTGTTCTACACATATATCGTTGTGTTGCATGCTTCAACCCATAAGTGTAATGGTAGGCCCTAATCATGCAACATCGCTTGTAAAACTCCCACAATACTCATGTTTTTCCTCTTAGCCACCCCATTCTATTGTGGGTTATGGGATGTTGTAAACTACCATAAAATTCCTTCTGATGCACAAAATTTCTTCAACTCATTCGACACATATTCTCCACCGTTATCGTTGTTGAGATCCTTCGCTTTCCTACTTATTTATTTCTCAACAAGTGCCTTAAATTCAAAATTTTTTGAGAATGTATGGTCTTTCTTATGCATGAAGAATATCCAACACTTATATTAGAAATTATCTGCAAATATAACATAATACTTGTGCTCGGCTGTGGAGGCTATCAAGAAAGGTCCACACAAATTTAATTGAACTTTTTCAAGGACTGCTTTTGCTCGACATTCCTTGTTATGAAAGGTGGCTTTGGTGTACTTCACCAATGTATACCATTTTCATGTATAAAACTTCTCTAGTTCACCCTTTATAACTCCTATAGAAATATAGTGCATGATATTCAAAGATCCATGGTGAAAATGGCCAAGTCTCCTATTCCATAATTCACCAATGTCTCGACTCTACACCTTCTCTACTTTCGTGCTCAACGAAGCAAAATATTCTACATACAATTTGTATAGGTTCTTCACCCAAACCCCGATCCACTTCACTTGTCTCGTGGACATGTGACGAAGGAAAGACTTTCCTTCGCTAAATATCACCTCGTAGCCATGGTCTTCCAACATAGAAATTTAAACTAAATTCTTTCTCAGACTAAGAAGATACATGGTATATTTTAATGCAAGAGGAGAACTAGAATCCATATGAGAAGTAATAGTACCGATATCATTTGCGTTATACTTTCCACCATCTCCAATCTCGATGTACATATGGAGGTCCTTCTCCTCCAATTCGCTTAAAATTTATTTTTTTCCCATCATATGGAATGAGGCTCCACTATCTAGATACCGCACACTACCCATAACTGATGTCAGCATGCATGCAATGAGGGTGAAATCCAACTCAAATTGTGAAGCTATAGAATCACCTGCTACTCCTCCTAAGGGATTATTTTTGGCCTTATTTTGAGGACACTTTGTGGCATAGTGTCATAGCTCATGAAAGTGAAAACATTTAATCTTCAAAAATTCCTTCCTCTTGCTTGCTTGGCCAAGATCTCCTTTGGATTGGGATTGATTCCCTTTCCATTATTTTCCTTTCCAGCCAAGGCACGATTCTCCTCATCATTATTCTCGGATGAGGTTCCATCTTTGTTGTCTTGCCTTATCTCTTCTTGCATCAAGTCAAACCACAAACACTCCCACTTTGGTTGCTTCTCCCTCCCATTTACTGAATCCTGGTAGTTGTGTTAGCTCTTTGGAAGGCCTATAAGTGCTAGGTGAACTTCTCCCTCCCACTTTGGTAGATTCTCCCTCCCATTTACTATAATACGAAAAATCCCAAGATCATCTCGACATTGGGTGAACTTGGTCAGGTATTGTGGTATTTTGTCGTCCTTTTCCATCTAGATTTTTTGAAGCTTGTCCTTAAGTTATAGCTTCCTATGGTCAATGATATTCTGGAAAAAGTCTATCGAGGCTTGCCACATTGGATATGGAGTCTCCTTCCCATGGAGTTTTGAGACAATATGATCTCGACCTCCTTCCAATATGTTCCTCCTCGATTTTGCAACGTATTTATTCCACTCTGCTAGATCCCGAGCATCAAATAATGGAGGTTTAGGAATATTAATATCTACGAATTCCTTCAACATGTTATCTTCCAACATTAGCTCCATCATGTCCTTCCAAGAAATATAATTTGAACTCCCCTCAAGGGCATATTCGAGTCTCCATACGTAGAAGGCCATCCTGCTAGCTCTAAAGATTTGATTCTGCAAATTCGATCCTCCAAAGACAACTTCGTATTATTCTCTTATATTTTGATTTCAGCTTTGATACCATGTAGAAATTTATTGAAGATCCAAACTGCTAATTATAAATTACTAAAACAATAGACTTGAATCTACTCTGCCATCAGCAGAAACAATTAAAGGATCATGAAATCATGAAGCATATAATAGAAAGAATTCAATCAACACATTACACAATGATTTCTTGGGGAAAGCCACAACTAAGATACCCTCCAATTTATATATTGAATTCTTTAGAAAAATAAAGAAGATTACAATGCTTTTCTCAAGCCCAAGCAACCTCTGCACTATCACAATTTATCTCACTGCTTCCTAGAAAATTTTTGGCCAATACTTAACCAATTTTCTACTTTCCCAAGTCTTTATTTCCTTTTTATGTTTCCTTGGGAATTATCCCCTATTAATTAGGGAAATTCCTCATCCGTAACTGAGAAATCCATCATAGGCATTCCTCTTACTGCATGCACCACCTGTACAATTTAGATGATTATACAATTTATAGTACATTGCCCTTGAACTCCAATCTCAACTGGGTAACTCGTAAATCACACATGCATGAGTTATTTAAGGTTGATTTATCAGTTAACTGGTTGATCATAGAGTACACACCCCACTAGTTCCTCCAACAATTGGAACTATTTTAAGTGACTTTAATGCAGTTATACTGAATTAATTAATTAATTACAACTCAAAATAAACTCAAGCTAGGCTCCTATAAAGTAGGATACACTCTACATGACTCAAATTAGGCCATCAAATCGAATTAACTCAACCAACTAATTCAAACTAACTTATTCATTTATCATGTGATGTGGAATTACAATTTTCTTCTAATTTAATTCAAGGGAAACTTAAATTTGGATCTTTCTTGGTGCCATTTTCAACAGATTTGTCTCCTATCAAAATAACATATGTTTAACCGATTTTATTAGACGATTAAGAAGGAAGATTTGTCTTGTATTTACTCTTTGAAGCTTTGGTATTAACATCAATATAATGCAAATGAGAAGTGGGATCTGCATTTACAACATTAAGCAACAATTCCTCCTGTTATTTAAGTTTTCTAACCCCATAGAGTGAAATATTTGCCTTGGTTTTCTTCACATCTTCTGCAATATTATACTCAATGTTATTAAATATCAAAAATTTTTTAGATGGAGAATAATTTGAAGTACTATATGCTTTAGGTGTACTATAATTTTCGCCAAAACTTTTCTTAGGCATATTTTTTTTCAGCTAGAGCATCAGTTGTAGATTTCTGACCTTTTCAAGATGCATCAACAAAACTTTTTCTTATGGTAGTAATATTCATTGCTTCTTAATTTTCTTCATTAGATGTAGGAAGAATCAAATCCCAAATTACATGTGCTTCAACATTGTCTTCTTATTTTGTTTCTTCTTCAGCTTCTTGAACCTCTTCTTCATCTTCTTCTTCTTCATCTTCACAACTGATATCTATGAGGGTGATTGAGCAGGTGTTGTATATGGAGGAATCCTTCTAATCAGTCTATAAGATCCTCTATTGGATGAAATTTCAACCACTTGATTTTTCAACTCCACAATATCATTTGACATGGTTTTAGAACCTTTTTTAACCCCTCCATATCAAATGGATATTTAACAACTTTCTTCTTGGGTTCTTCTTTGAAGGTGACCTTATTTGTAGGGTTTGTTTATTTAGTTGCAGCTTTGTTTTCAAGGGCTAACATTATTTTATCTATTTCCATAGCTTCTTTCATGTTATCAGTGAGTGCTACCTTTTTTTATCTATAAAAAACATAATTATATTTGAAGGCAAGGTGCCAATATACTAATCAACCTGAACTTCTTGACCTGGTTTGGATCTAGTTGAAATTTTATTCAAAATTTTATTGAATCTAGAGTTAAAATCTTTAATATTATCATTATGAGAAATCTTAATATTATATAATTCATTAAATAATGTGGCTGATGTTTTGTCTTATCCATATTTCTTAATAAATTTATCTTCAATTGCATCCCAATTTTTTATTGATCTAGCATGTGTTATCACTCTCCCCAACTTCCCAAGGCTGAAAATAGGATTGGAGAGAGGTAACCACAGACCAAGATTTAGGTTAGGTAGTTAGCTCTACCAGGACAAGAGAGGGATCTATCGTTGTTACTCTTGCAGTCAAAGGAATGAATGATTATCTAATGATCTTAGGCAAGGTATGTAAGCTCAATGAAAATAATTTGTTTGATGTTTTGAGTGATGGATAGAAAAGTTAGTGGGTAGAGTGTGTATAATGTTTTTAGGTTTGAACTCCAAGGTGAATCTACAGAGAATATGTGAGGCAAGATAGGTAGTTTGAAATCATTTTAATAATTCATTGAGTATAGGATGAAATGGAAGAGAGTTTGAATGAGCACTGAGGTGAATTCATTCAGTTTAGAAGAAAATAAACATAGTATTGTAAATCTTGTCTAAAACAGAGCATGCATAAACATGATTTCTTCTCATAAAATTACAAGATAAACATATATGAAGAAAAATACATGGTATTAACCATGAAATGATAAAAATACATAAGAAAAATAGGTTCTCCAAATAATACCACAAGTATCTCAAAACAATTCTTGCAAATATGACTTTGATTTCATTCCAAATTACTGATTACATGAGCTACAATACAATATGGGACTATCCAAGCCCACAAAAGACTAAAAAGAGTCCACTTATAGAAAATATGGACTATGAAACCTCATCAGGTAGAAATACCATCCAAAATGGATCATAAATACAAAATATGAGTCATTTCCTAGATTCTAGGGAGGTTAGAAACCATTCCACGAATTTTAGCTATGAAATAGGAGTGTGCGTCCCTTACATTAACTACATATTCCCTCATGATAGGAGGAAAATACCAACTCAATAACTATTATTCCAACTCATAGGACAAAAATTCCTCAAATTTGTGACCATTTCTGAGCTTGACAAGTGTCATGAGGAACCCAATGCTGATTTGTGACATTCTTGACAGAAGGGTAACAAAAATTTGCAGAAGCATAACAAAACTTTTGTTGCACTTTTAAGAGTCCAAATCCACTTCTGAAAGAATCGTCAACTAGCCCTGTGTGTCTATTTTCCATAACATCTTTAATTTTACAAAATGGACCATGGGAATACCTTCAAAAATCCATTCTCCCAAGGCTACTCCAAAAGTGTAACAAAGGGTCCAAAAAGGTGGCAGAAATATGAAAAATGAGTAGTTTTTGTGCATTTTTTCCAAAATGACAGCTTATCATGCCATGGGGGTTTCGGATCTATGATGTAATCATCAAAATACATCCATCCATTTAAATAAATCATCATTTGGATGCCCCCAAATAAGAGTAACAAAAGTTCGTTACCCTTCTGTAATGAGGAATTTCCAGAATTTTGCAAAAATCACATAAAATACCAAAATTGATCAAAACTTCTCAAAATTAGTTCTATGGCACTTGTAAGTGATGGGCTAAATATCCAAGGACTTCACATGGGGTTCCTTTCTAGCATGAGGTTTGAGAATATTTTTATACTCTTCAATGTCTAAGTCCATGCCCTTGAACCACTTCTCTCCATGACAAGGAATACTTGTTGCTGAAGAAATTAGGTATGATGATAGGTTAATATCTACATCTGAAATAGTGACCTTTACAATTCTGAAGCTTGTATAAAATAGGCTAGTCAATTGAAGATGATACCCCTCTTCCATGATCCTTTCACAAAATCTCAAACACTGAGCCCTCTCAAAGAATCTTCTGGTCAATGGAGAGGCATTGATTTCATGCATTGTGAAGGGTTCTAGCATGAGTTGGCACCCACCCTTAAATATTTTCTTGTCACTTTCCATTTTTTTTTTCACTGGAATGATGAAAACCCTATTGATGAGATGGGTGAATGTATGGAAATCAGGAAAAACAAAGTGTAGGAAAGTGTGAGTTTAGAGGATGAGATGAATGATCTTGGAGCTCAAAAAAATTATCAAAAAAATTGAGTGGATTAGGTTGTATGTTAGCTCCAAGTTTTGGGTGGAATGAGGGAAACAGAGTTTGAGGGAGGTAGAAAAATGATTAAAACACAAGAAATTCCCAATGTTTTACTGTGAGAATAACTAGTGTAGAGGTGGGGTAATTTCATAAGGTGAAATGAGGGTCATGGAGCCAAGAAAAAATTCTAAGAAAAATTCAGTGCATAGAGTAGCATCTTAGCTCCATACTGAAAGTGGAATGAGGATAAATGGATGTGTGGAGAGTGGATAAATCTAGAAAACACAAGAAATTTCAAGTTTTTTCACTGTGAAATAGATAGAATCTAGGGTTTGCTTGAATTTGAAATGTTAGGGATTGTGTAGATGATAGGAAAGGTGGGGATACTGCATATGAGATGTATGAGTTAGGGTTTTAGGTAGGTGAGGTAGGTTAGGATTTGTCAAATGAATTTTTTTATACCATAGACAAGTGACAATGTGGACAAAAAGAAAATGAGCATGAAAATGTGTTAAAACTCACAAATTTAACCACAAGAGAGCATGAGAGATGAGATTTACCTTTTATGAGTGTTGTATAAGGTAATGGAGCCAAGTAGTGAGCTGGTTTGGAGGTTTTTCAAGACCAACAATCAAAATTGTCTCTTCTAAAAAATTGTAACAAAATCTATAGAAGTGTGACAAATAAGTCTAAAAGCATAACAACTGTGATCAAAAGCATAAAAAAGGAGGCACAAAAGCATAACAAGGGAGGCACAAAAGTGTCACAAGGGAATTACTAAAAATCTGCAAAAATAGGGCTTAACGATGAATCAATATCTCTCTAACCATAATGTTTTTAAAAAAAATGAGGGAGGTTTTCGTGATTTGGCATGTTATGAACAAAAACATCCTCCATGTTTCCAAAATACTTTCCCTTTTTCTCATAATCCAAGTTTGAAGGTGATCACTCAAAATTTGCAGAAGTGTAGCGCATTGTGAGAAGAAGTGTAGCACCTACTTTTAGACGGAGTTTGGAGGCCTTACCAAAGTAATTTTGGGATTAAAGTGGTATGGTTGGAAATATTTTGATTTATGCTACAAAATGGAGTCATCGTGGATTGCAAAACTCTACTCCAAACCCCTAAAAAATTGATTTTAAGACAACCAGTTCAAAAGTGCAGAAAATGACCTGAAGCAACTGTATTTTGAGCATTTCTATCAAACCATAACATATGTGCATAAAATGAAGGAGGGTTTTTTTTCTTTGGACTATTATTGACAGTAAAATCTTTCACTTTTGTAAAATTCATCTCCATTACTTCAAAAACAGATTTTGGATCCAAACTGTCCCTGTGTGCAATGAAAACCCTGGCTTGATCAGGAAGCTCTAAAAATGGTGCCATGAGTTGGCTAAAACCTGGAGTTGTGACTCGTGGACTTTATTTTCACCCTCCATGATTTTTTTCAACAAGGAAAACCCTAGCTTGATGTAGTGGATAGGGAAGGTGGAAAATTAGGAAAACATGGGATACTGATAGACTGATTTTAGGGACATAAATGAAGTGGAAGGAAGTTAGGGAAAAATATTTTGGGAGGTAGGGTGATGAGTTGGCTAAAGTATGAAAGTGTATTTTTTGGGAATGGGCATGTGAAAGGTGCCCAAAAGGTCAAAACACAGGGTTTCACTAGTTTTTCTGCCAAAATGTAGTGAAAATTAGGGTTTTAATGAAATTGATGGAAAATAGGGTTGTGAGTGATAGGAGATGTTAGGGTATGGTGTATGAAGTTTATATGAATGTTGTAGATGGTTTTATTAGGGTTTTATCAACTGAAACAAACAAAAGATGAAAAACACCAAAAGTGCAACACCTGCGCAACACATAGTGGAGGTAACCTAATGAAGGAAACCACTCATTTGCTGATGAATTTTGACTTGAGAGAGGTATTGAGGGAGTCCACTTACTATTTATAAAGTGCATGAACCTTTGTGCAGTGGTTTTGAACCTTAGATAATTGATTTGGAGCTCAAACACCAAAAGTGTAGCACCCGCGCAACACACCCAAAAGCGTAGCACAGGTAGTGTTGACACAAATTTTCTTATTTTTCTTCAACTTATTGCAGCTGTGGAGTATGAAGGTGAGAATAAAGGAACTCTTTAATTATTTCCCTATAATTTCTAACTCCCTATGAAAATGACTTGTATGGTGAAAATGAAATTTTGTTCGCTTTCTTTTATAAAATAATTGACTCTTATGGTGGCGAAACAAAGGAGACCTAGACTCTGACCTAAATGAAAGTGTGGTGAATGACCTTAGACCCTAGATGATTTATGGATGAAATGAACTCTGAAATGATGATTACCATGAATGGAGTGAAGGGAGTAGCATTTCATACCTAGAAATATTCAATGAACAAAATTTTATTTGAAAACAGACTTGAAAAATGAAATTTTGACCTAGGACCACTAAAAAGTAAACTGAAAGAGAATATTTGATCACTGAACATATTAACACTAACAACAGGTAAAGAAAAATATTAGGACCCAGCTGATCCTTCAAATGTGTATGGGAACAATTTAAAAACTAAATCATTCCAAGAGACACCATTCAGATTGATAGCTAACATGAAATTATGAAGATGTTATGTTGCAAGAAGTCCATCATCTGTATTAAATTTTGGAAACCATCTCTCTAGGTGTTTGGGAAGATTATGCAAAGGAGGGGGCATTGCTAGTGCTCCTAGATTATTCCAAGGTTTGTTTTCCATTTTGGGATTAATGATATGACGACTAGTGTAGGATATAGACGTAGAAGTAGATGGTTTGCATGAAGAAGATCCAACACTTCCAAGAAAAATCATCAACAAAGATCACATAATACCTGTGCTTTGCTGTCGAAGCTACTGAGAAAGGTCCACACATGTCTGTGTGAATTCTCTCAAGGATCGTCATGGCACGAATATCCTTCTAGTGAAAGGTGGCTTTCACAAATTTTCCCAAGGTACACCCCTTGCACTGATCTGACTGCACAAGAGTGCCTTTAGGAAGCCTAGTAGAAATCTGTTGTAGTATCTTCAAAGCTCCATGGTGAAGGTGGCCCAATCTCCGGTGCCACAACTCGCCATCATCCCGGCTCACCACTCCTTCTGCTTTGCCTGCCATTGCTGCGCAGCCATCTATACTCGCAATTGATAAAGGTTCTTAACTCGAACCCCCTATCCTTCGGTCTCACCAAATTGCCCATCGCTCAGAAAGCCTTTCATTCGCTAGCACAACATCATATCCTCGTCTTCTAACATCGCCACAGAGATAAGATTCTTCTTCAATCTTGGAACATGCATCACTTCCTTCAATATGAAGGGTTTACCAGACTCCCTCTCAAAGGAAATGGTACTGATACTGGTCGCACTGTATCTACCATCATCGTGTTGGGAAAAATACTGAGAGGGGGGGGTGAATCAGTATTTAGGGAAAACTGAAACTTTTTACTTTTTCATGCTCTAACACCCATATGCAACTTTGTTGAAGCCAACTAGCGTATACACGCGGATATCCTTCATAAAACTCGCGTATACACAGAGATCTAATTATGCCATTAGTTCTTCACTTATATCATTCCATCATTCATTAATTAGATGTTCTATAAACAGTAAATATGTGCAGTAAGAACAGAATAAACCATCACACAAAGCATCACACATGAACACCAGGATTTTTAGGTGGAAACCCAAGTCGGGAGAAAACCACCGCTGCAGCTGTTTTAAATTTCTTCAATATTTTATTATAGAGAAAACATCTTACAACATATGTGTCGGTGCAGACTCTCAGCCAACACGCAGTACCCACTTGCGCTGCTATCAGCCTCTCCGGAAGGAGCCCAATCACCACAGCCATCAAAATTTCTCTCCTGGAAGGGAGCTACGACCCCCTGATCTCGTTTACCAGCCTCACCTAGAAGGGAGCTACGACCCCCTGATCTCGTTTACCAGCCTCACCTGGAAGGGAGCTACAACCCCCTGACTAAAGGCTACAACCCTCAGCACCAATATGGACCACGTTTCATCATATTTTCAGACTGGAACCTCTCCATATATTTAAGCACAGTCAAACATCAACAACAGATAGCTAAAACAGAGCAGATCAGATCAGACATTTCATACCCCGTACTTCAGCAAACCCTAGTTTGCATACGCGCTTTCCTTTCACTGATGTCGCGTATATACGCGCTTCTGTCCACATCAACCAGCGTATACCTCTGTAAAAATTACAGAGCTACTTTTCACTGCGCATACGCGCTTTCTCTTCAGCGAAGCCGCGTATATACACGCTTCCTCTGCGGCGAAGTAGCGTATGGATCTTCAATCATTACAGAGCTGCATGCTTCTTCAGATCAGACATTCAGTTCAGATTCAACCCTTTACTTCAGATAGATGTTCGCCTCATCACAGATCTAATCACTCCATAAACAGATCTAGCAAGTACAAGTACATTTCAGATCTAGAAATCCTGCTTCATCATTTCTTCATAGGTGCATCATAGATTCAGATCTATCATCAAACCTTTACCCTTTCCATGCAGATATACTTCACAGAGAAGTATTCATTCAAGCTCAGACATCTTGCTCCCACACTCATGATTTGCACAATGAATTTCTTCTCTTTATATAGGTTTACCCTTTTTTCAATACCATGAGCCCAAAACTACATTACTTCCGATGGTATTCCTGGACGGGGTCATTTAGACGAATCATTACCCAATACAATGGGTCAATACCATGGTGGTTACCCCTGGTTTTGCACTTTTTGAGCGCTTTTACCCATATGCGACTTGGAACGTTATTTCCCGCGTGCATACGCGACTTCCCTTAGACAAACCCGCGTATGCCTAGAGACATACTTTTTCCATCAAGATTTAGCACATGCTGAATTCCTTTCTTCATTACCTTTTGTACACACTATAGATACATCATATTTAGATCATCAAGACATATTATATCAAGCACAACTTCATCAAGTAAGTTGCCATCTTCTTCATCAAGTGGGTTGCCATTCAAGAACAACTCTCTACATCATATTGTCAACAAACATCATATCACATCAGATTTACATCATTTACCAAGTCCATCAAGTCAAGAATAACTTCATCAAGTGTATTGCCATCAAGGACAACACATGCCAACAATCTCATGTCTTCATCTTCATTCAGTGGGTTGCCATCAAGGACAACACTCTGCATCATATTGCCAACAATCTCCCCCTTTGGACTTGATGGCAACCACGATGGTGTTTGGTTACCACAACAGATAGGTACATTAAGAATACAATGACACCATGTTACTCTCTCCATTTTTGACACCATTCTTTCTCTTCATTCAAACATCATGTCACTCTCCCCCTTTGACATCAAGGGCAAAGGGTGGATCAAAAACCAACACACTCTCCCCTTTTCTCCTCATGTAGAAGAAACGTTCTGCAGATCTGATATATACCGAAGTGACCAAGCTCACCCTGAGTTCATGCTGAATCTTCAAACAAAATTTTCAATGAAGTATATGACTCTATGAACTTCCTATCACCAAAGACCCATACTTACATCAAAGATCCATCCAAGTGGATTTACATATGAGACTCAACTGCCCAACCAAGTGGGTTTACACATTTCAACTCAGCTACCCAACCAAGTGGGTTTACAAAATTTGACTCAGCTACCCAACCAAGTGGGTTTACAAATTTGACAAGTCCTTACATGACTGAATATTACAATTTTACATCATGGGTCTTAACAAGACCTTTTCATCAAATTACAAATATCTTTTTCCATATTTGTTTGATATTTCTATTTGTGTGCTGGAAGTTGTCCAATTTCTCATATCTTTTCAACCTGCATTCCTTTTCTACATGTCCATACTTGTTACAAGAATAACATCTCATATGTCCAGAAAAATAAGCATAAGAATCATAATGAGTATTTCTAATCTTCCTCCTTTTACAATCAGCTGCTTTATGTCCATACTTGTTACATGCGAAACAATATCCTTTGAAGAAACTAGAGTACCTTTCTGAGTAGAACCTGTTTGTTTGTGGCTGAAATGATCTGCTCCTGCAATTTGCTGCAACATGCCCATAATTATGACATTTAAAACATTCAACGTTCTTGAATGAATTCCTTTGAGAATTCATGATTGATGGTTGATCTTTTGTCTCTTTCAACACTTCAGGTTTAGTATTGACATCCTCTGAATTTTTAGCACTTCCTTGTGAGCTAGATTCTCCTTTAACAGTTTCATGGAAACCAAGACCAAGTTTGATAGCAGGAGACCTTTGATTACTCAAAATATTGTCCAA
>CM076582.1:1475523671-1475754672 GCA_034641835.2 Pinus albicaulis
TTTTAAAATTGTTTAAAATATGATTGTTTGAGCAACTCTTCCTCTGGGATACAAGAAGGCTGAAAGATTTTTTTTCTTGTATATTTGAAGCTCTCCATAAAGGATTTTTTGCTTGTATATTTTTATGCTTTTTTCCATAGTAATGTCATAGTGTATGAAGTTTTAATTGTTTTCATTATATGTTGGATGTGATTTTGATTGAAAATGCTTCTTTTTTATTTATTAATTAAAAAAAATTTATTAGAAAAATTATTGCTTTAAGCCTTGGAATTTACAATCAAAATTAGAAAATGTATTTATATCTAAACTATTTATGAAAAGTTTAATATTGTTTGATTTTCTCTACCATGTCCTTTTTACATATATATAGAATAATATTATTTGTAGTTTCCGATTTTTTGTAACATTTTACTACCATAATCAAAATCTATAGAAATAATAATCTAACATTATAATATCTTGAAATGGAGCTAGCCAACTCAAATATAGTATTGCAAATCCCTGGCTAAGTTAGATGAGGAGGCTATGTATTACTTAGTATTGTATCCATATTAGGGTTGCAAGTTCTATGGGTTCAAAAGAACACTTGCAAACAATTTGTTTTCCATATGACCTTTCTTTTTCATAGATAAATTTCATTCTTTTAGCCATTATGGATTTGAGAAAAGTACATCCTGATAGGCCAATAAAAAGCCTTAACAATGAATTAAACATGAACAACTATTAAATATGGCTAACCAAGCAGCATCAAAACAAACAACTAAATCACCAAGGCTATTAGTGATAAATAATAAACATTATAGGATACTTCAAAATTCCATGTAAATAATTTTTTACCTAAAATCACTAGATGGTGAGGCCCACAGCAACAACTACAAAAGCAATGCAATATAACCAATCAAACTACATCAAAAAAACATATGGTCTTGAATGAGTTTTTGGACTCTTTAGATATAAATGTACACTGTGGCAATGTATCTTATATAAAACTTTAATCCATGTGCTTAACCTTAACATTGACACAAATGGAATACAATTTTACTCACTGCTTTATGATAGAAAAATATTTGGATGAGTGTTGCCCACATATCCGAAGTCAAAAGGGATAGATTAAAAAGGGATGCTCTGATCATTTATAAAAGATAAATTAAAGAAGCATGACATATTAGTAATGCAAATTAGATATGCGTACCAATTATGTTCATATAACACAACAAATAGATGATTCAATACAAATGTCATATAGAAGTCATATTTATCTCATGGGCCTTCAACTTAAATTATATATCTAGCATTACATTAAGCTATAGGAGATAAATCAAAGAAGCATTTGAATGTAAATTAAATATGTGTAATAATTATGTCCTTTAGTTCAATAAATAGATAATAATTTGCAAATGCCATATCTAAGCTATATTTCATCTAAGTAGCTTTCAATTTAAACTTATATCTAATGTTAAATTATATAAAATAATAACAGTAATCCAAACTTCAAAATAATATTTAGAGTTAGTATAAAATGTGACATAATTTTCCTGCGTGGAAAAACATAGTTACCGAGAGTTCAAAACTCATGCATTTGAATAGAAAGTGGGTATATGAATGAGCAAGTAGATTTTTTTTAGAAATGAGGATGTGAAGGTTGATGGAGAGCCACACAAAATTGCAAATTCATACCTTAACGAAATTGTTAGATCCTTTTAAAGAAAACATATTTAATCAACTTTCATTGAAATATATGATAAACTCAACCCAATTTTATGGAAAATAGTATACCATTTCTTACATAATTTCACATAATACAAATAGATAAATTTTACTTGAAGTATTGTTATAAAGATTTAACTACCCATCGAGAGATGGCCAAGTGATTGAGACAGGGCATCATCACAATAAAAAACCAAGTACAAATTGTAGTAATCCTAGAATCATGCTTTACATGAGGTAAAATTGGGGAAATCATGACTTGTACTATAGATAAAAAAACATTTACCCTTACCAAAAATTATATGATAAAAATTGACAAACTATATAAGCTTAAGCTTAAGGGGATATAATCCTTCTTGCCTTCCATATAGATAATGAAAATGATTGTTCCAAGTCTCATGTTGCTTCTCATGTTATTTTATAAACCTTGATTGGAAAGAAAAATAGGAGGGCAGAAATGTAAGAAATATAAAAAATAATGAAACACAACGTAAGAAATAGAGAACATAATGAAACACACACATAAATATCTCTAGACAATCAACACAATTATTTTCCTAGGAAATCCTTATATGGGAGACAAGCAACCCTAAAAAGTAATGATGCTCTAGACTCCTTTTTCCCTAGGAAATCCTTATGGGAGAAAAACAACACTAAAATGTAAGCATGCTCTACTCTCTCTTTTCTGGTATGGAAAATATGTGAGTACAAAGAAAGAGGTAATCTCTCTAGAGTTAGCTAAGACTTTTAGCGTGTAAGGTTGCTATAAAAACTTAACTTTGTACATTTTTCTCTCTAACTTCACACTCCTAGTTGTATTTTCAACTATGGAACAAAATACAATAACACAAAATGGAACTCTTATTCCTCTTAGTGGCCAAGTATTTAACATAGCGTGATAGCCAACTAGGTGTAAGATTTGACTCTGTCAACCATTAACGAGGTTTGTGATTGTAGACCTTTTAGAGTCTTCTTAAAATTCCACATGTAGCTAGCTTGCCATGCATGAGTAATGGGGCTAAAATGTCATTATCTCGTACCATGGTGGTCAACATGATAGGTCAACTTACTAAAGGCATAAATTTTGAATGAACTTTGTTTGATGTTTTTCTTGCACCATTGGATATGTCTTTAAGTGTAGAATACTGGTTATGATTTTGGCACAAGGGATAATCGTTTGACCCCTAGAAATGTCATTTAATGACTCAAAATAATTCCAAAAGGTTTTAGACCCCAATTCTCCACCCACCATTAAAATGACCCTACAAGTTGATTCTTACAGTTTTTTCACTCTATAAGCATCAAAATATATGAAAAATGATATAATTATCCAATATAGATAATTATTTAATAATTTGTTAAAATTATGAGTAAGATATACATCATGGAATTTAAATAAATAGCGTTAATTCATTGAACACCCTTGTACATGTTCCTTGTTGATACTTTGAAAGTAATATGTTTTGAAAAATAATTTATTTATGGATTCTATTTTCCACATTCTCTCAACCATATCAAAAACCTTCTTATAATATTTGAAACCTAAGGTCTTTCCCATACCAAAGTATGTTCTTTTAAAACATGTTTTCTTGGTGATATGGGTGATTTAGAAATGATTGTGAGAGCGAAATTCCTCATTTAATATGTACAATATGTTTGGTTCTTGCCACTAAGCCAAGAATTTTAAATTCAACTGACTTTTAATATAACCAACTAAATCCTGCAAAAAAGGAATAAAACAATTTATGTTAGGGTTGTGGATTCATGCATTGAAACAACACACCATGATATTTCAAATTTAAAAATAATGGTTTGAGTCCTAGGTAGCTCAGAATCCTATTTGTTTTCAAAATAAGGATGCACTCCCATTTGATTCTCATGATTAGGTTGTAATCATGAGGCTCTCGCTGAAGAGTGGACCTTCCCAAAATATTGTGACGTCTTGTCACAAACAAAACCATCAAACTGAAAACACATCATGCAAGAAACATAGCTCGCTGACATATCATTTTTCTCCTTCAAAGAAAAAAAAATCACATCATGTGAATATCTCCATGTACTCTTACATATTGGTGTACAAAACCATCAACCAAACACAAATCGACAAAACATGCCTCTTCAAACAACCGACTCTCAAGTCAAATAATAGAGCTCAGGTACAAATTTCCATATTTGTTGCATTTAAGTGTGTCAACATAACTCTACTTTCAACATCTTGCTTCATGCAACATGCACCATACTTTGAATTTGAAAAGAAATTCATGAAACATCAAAATACATGCAAGGCCTTAATTGGATAAGAAATCTAACCATCCGTTACCAAACCATTTCAATGGCGCTTCTTTTAGCTGCACTTCATCATCATGTGAATCATCTTGACCCTCATCGATTATGGAATCCTCTTTTCCATTCTTGTCATTATCTCTTTCCACCTTCTTCAAATGTTGTGGATGACTTGTTGGATACAAAGTCCAACACTTGTCCACAAGGTGACCTTTCTTATGGCAATGAGTAATAAACAATTACATCTTATTTTCAACATCATTTTCCTTGTCCAATGGGCCTTTGAGTTTTTGCCTCATTTATTTAGAAAGTTTCAATGTGCATGGATACCTTCTTCCAACATCTATAAACATTATGATTATTCAAACCACAAAAGGAACATGTGAAAGTTCTTTTATATATCTTATGTGAATATTTACCATGTTTATCATAATCAAAAGCAATTTGATTAAAGGCAAATTTATACCTTGAACATTCACCATTGTCGCCTTCTTGAGGAGGTGAATTTGATGAGGTAGTGGCTCTCCTCTGAATACTAGCAATGAATTCAATGACTAGATAGAGCTTTCAACATCCTCTTCTTTTACATTCTCATTAACCGCATGTTTATTAACATCTTCTTGCAAAGTGGGTGTCAAACTTTTCCATTCATCATGAACACAAACTTCACAAGCTTGAGGTAATGAACACGAAATAAAATTCCTTCTTGGAACAGCTTCATGTGCCTCCTTGGCTTTGGAGCATTCTCTATCATGTTTTCCATAACCAAGACCCAAATAATTAGGCCCTTCCTCAACAACATTTGGCTCAACTATGCCTTGTACATGTTTGCCTTTAACCCTTTACTTTCATAGCACATTTTCATCAAAAATTTGGACCTTATTCCTCTAGTGTGTCTCTCAAAATTAGGTACACATTCATTTTGAGAGGAAATTGAATACAAAAACCAATAGCTAATTCTTCTAACTAACCTTGACTAAAATGAACTAAATTTTACTTTGATACCAACTTGATTTGAATATGGAAAAACTAGTTTTATTGGGCTATCTCCCTCATTAGTTAAATAAAAATGTGTTTAGGATCGTCTAAAGTTATCCAATTGGGAAGGGGTTTGTGTCAAGCTTTAAGTGTATTTTGTGAGAAATTTATGAGTTAATTAGCTTTTAAAAACTCATGTGTACAAATAAAATGCACAATTTTTATTTAGGAAATTTTTTTCCCTCAATCCAGATTTCGATCATTGGACATGTAAGAGGAAGAAAGAGGGAATTCACTTTTCAAATTCTAGACCTTGTCTAAACCAAAATAAACTAGAGGTTTGGTTTTCAAATACATTCACTTATTTGGAAAAGTTCTAGCTATCTAAAGTCCATATGCCAATCTACATCCCAAGAAATCCATTTAGTACACCACTGGTTAGTTTTTTGTCTTCCTATATTCTTTATCAACCTCTTCTAGTGATTCTTGAAAGGTGGATACTTAAATCCTTCCTAAAAATTTGAGCTCTAAAATGAGAAGACATACAAGGTCATTTTAAGTCATTCTTCTATCCAATTATAAAAACCAAGTAAATATTTCTACATATTGTTTTCTGTCCCATAAACTGTACAATATATGTGGAGTTGCCTCGCCCTAAGAGAGATGTTTAACAAACATGATAATAGAGAAACAATTAGTGACGTCACCAAAAGATGTAGCCTCTTCAAGGTATCATATCCTCTCATCAAGGTCAATAATCTATTCACCAAAAATGTCCTATGGAAATGATGGTTTAAGAAACAAAACTAGACAAAAACCTTTAGTGAGAACAACAAAATCTAAAACCTCTTCAAGGTCTTCAATCTGCTCGTAAAGTTAAATTACATGTCTTGATCAAGTCCAACAACAAAGAAACATTCAATGACAACACCAAAATCTACAACTTCTTCAACATCTTCTAAACCATCTTCAAAGTCAATATTGTGTGCATCAAATTCCTCAGCAAGGTCATTAATGGAGTCATCAAAACTACTATCTCAAAAATCAATGCCAAAAATAAGTCGAAATAATTCAATTTCTCCAAAACATTCTTCTCTAAGAAAAGCTAGCATGATGTTGTCGAGAAATTCAGTAATTCCACGAGGAAATTCTATCAAAGTTAAAACAAATCCTTTTCATCCATATTTAATGCCTACTTTTTCAGGTGGAACACCTCCAAATTTAAGGACCACAATGACATAAAATATGTAACTTTACCTAATAGGTGTAGACTTAGAACCCCCAACTTTGCATGACATGTACAGTTGAAGATCTTATAAGTTAAGCAGTGTGAGAAGAGAGTCATGGTCACTGAGTTGAGCAAGAGAAATAGTTTGGTATGACAACCTTACTTGTGATAGGTCTAGCTAGCAGGCTACCAAATTACATGGTAATGATATTCAAAATGTGAAAATTCCCATTTCACTTGGAAATAAGATGGTAGAGAAAGGTATAGATGAAAGGAGATATCCATTTATGGTAAAGAAATCAAATAGTTCTATCAATTCCACCTTGCAACTCTAAGAGACATTGAATTAAATTTCATCATTCATAATTCATGGTCATGGAACATGATTGTGTTGCAATTGTGATAACATCTGCTGTATGCAGAAGCTAATAAAAAATGATCGAAAATGACAAATTTTTGCTCTGTTTTTTTGAAGATTTAAGGAAAATTACACCAAGTAGCTTCCAACTTCATATGACCATCATGTCAAACTCATCTCAGGATATTTTCCAAGTAAGAGCCACTTAAGCAAGCAATCTAGTATACATGACTCCAATTTCAATTAGCAGCAATGACAGTTCTCTAAGTATGGTGCAAAGATTGCTCCAGATCCTCAATGGGGCATGTTTGATGACAATAATTTGGGGAGTGAGAGAGGGAGATGGTAGGAGAAAAAGTTCAAGGAATCCACGGGAAATTGAAAAATATATAACTAGAATAAGGTGGAAGAAATTTGTAACCTAGGAGAGAAACCTGTGAGGAAATGGGTGAAGTTGGTATTACACACCCAATTGGAAAACCTCGAGGAGAAAACATTTCTCCCACTTTATTTGTTGGCATAACCTAGTAAGTGTTATTCACTAGCATGTATTTTGTAAAGGCCTTGACCTAGTTTCCATTCAACTCCATCCACCAGGTTGTAGAGGATTCCAAGCCTAATTTCATGAAAATTAAGTTGGGGATGATCACATTGACCTGCTTGATGACATGTTTATGAAGATTAACTACCTTGAACTATTTTTTTGCGTAGGGAAAGAGACACATTCCCATGTCTGAGCATGAAAACGTTCTTTGATATTGTTAATGCCTCTAGTGTTTACTTCTACAAGTTCTATAGGCGGAGTCTGTAAAGGGCCAGGTAGCCTCTGGATCTCATCTTTTATGAAAGGTGACATATCTAGTAAATGCCCCTACAGTCAATCTCTGGAATGGATCTAAATAGAAGTTCTTCATTTTAATATCCATAAAACACAACAAATTTAAGGTAAACTATGTACATGTGTCATTTATCCCACAAACTAAAGTGTATAAGTGGTAAATTTTATACCAAGTGTGCTCCCACCATGTAAAGTGAAATTTGGTGAACTTATCATTTTTATAATTTCTTTTTTGATTAAATTTAGTTTCACACATGATCAATTATTGCTTTGAAAGTTGTGTTCTACATAATTTGTGTACACTAAATTACAAATTGATTTTTTGAAATCTATTTTGTGTAAATGTCGACCAATAGATATATATCATGGAGAATGAATGAAGAATATCAGCCGAATCCCATATGGAGGTTCAGGGATCGGAGGATGTTCACGGTATTTAAATATAATCTTAAATCTCCATACATGTGTGTACATATGGAATTGATTTTTTATTAACTTTGTGAGTTAAATTAGTTGTTAATAAGTTTCATATTTTAATTTCAGGAGGTAAGAGGAGAGTGGTTTCTCACCCATCCATGGAGCGGTGGCTGTGGTTCAGCTTATTGGTGGAGGTATGTGGGAGTGGTGCAGCAAAGTTGGGCAAGGGGGGAAGACATTATTCTCCTGGCTGCTGACCGTCCATTTGCGACTGGGCATATTCTAGGTCTGGTTCTCAACAGGGTCATGTTGGAGAAGATGTTGACCAACAACATCAAGGTTGCCATCAATTTCAATATTTTTTCATTAACTTTGTACAACTTTTTTTACACGTGCTTTTTCTAATATACGAAATTTTATATATGTTGATGCAGAGGCCAAAAATGTTCGAGCTAGAGGTCAAAATAGACACAGGGCAGCTCGCTACATTCAAGAAGAAGGCTATCAACCCAACACAACTTATCCAGCCGAGATTACTGATATACCGTGGGAAACCAACATGGCAGAATGCACCTTACAAAGGTGGGAAAGCCTTCATGCAAAATTGCAAAGAGATCTCGTGGCTTTGTCTCTACCTGCTGAGAGTCGACAAAGCCTTGAAATAGTTACACATTCATTGGGTGAAATGGTAAATGTGTACAAAAATCTTGGGCCAATGACCGATTCATTTGTAGAACTGATGAGAAAGAGAAAAGAAATAGTGATGGGTCCCGATAAATGTGAGGACATTAAACAAAAAGTTACAAGAGAAGTGGCCAAGTCAATGTTTAATTATAAGGAAGGGTCAAAAAGAAAAATGTTGAAGGTGCAGTATTTCAAGCACCCAGACATAGTTGGTTATTTATATGATCGGCATATTGCGGCCTTTGGAAGGCTTCCATGGAACGATGAGGTTCCTGTTTATTTTGCACAAATGTTTTATGCATAATTTTTTTTGGGTATGAAACCCAACTACAATGACCTTCCTTCAGAATTTTTTGGCCCGGGGAAAGGTCGATTATATGACCATAAGGGTGCTAAGTGAGATGTGGAGTTGCCTCGCCCAGAGCCGCCATTGGTGAGTCGACCGTTTCGAGTCGAAACTCTGCGATCAGAGATGGATGCGACTTCTCAAATAAGTCGAGAAGCAAGGGATGTTATGATCGACAATGTTCATAGCGAATTGAGTGGAGTCGATCTTTGTTTAAATCGACAAAGAGCACGTGAAAATGCACGTGCCAATTTTGTTTATTGTACAGATGAGGAGATTTACAACATGAATGTTGAAGATCTCTGAACATATGCAATAAATTGTCGCAATGGTTTGCAAGAGCTAATTTTTCATGAGGAAGAGGGCACCGAAACGGTATGTGTTAGTGACCTTAGGGTTTGAAATTATTTTTACATATACATGTGTACAATTTGTAATAAATACATGTGTATGTACATGTATACATTTATTTGTATGTGTACATTAATCTAACAAAATGTATGATTATATGTTAAAACACCATTTGCAGTTCTCAGGCATGATGCGTGACGAAAATGTTAATATCACGTTCGGGACCTCTGGTTCAAACGATGCAGATGGGTCTGACCATCATGATATGTTGGAAAATGTTAGTGTTTTTTAAGTGAATCTAAAATAAATAATTGTTGCCACACATGTACATGTATGTATATATATAATTTGATAAAATGTTTTAACAGGTACCGATTCCGTCTGATGTTTTTGGGATGGCGGTACCTTCTTCTTCCTTGGGAGATGAGCCACAAGTATGGACAATTTTTCACAAGTTTAAAATTTATGTTTAAAAGTTATATATATATATATATATATATATATATATTCTACCTCAAAAAGTTCCATTAAAAATTAAGATATATATATATATATATAGAGAGAGAGAGAGAGAGAGAGAGAGAGAGAGAGAGATCTATATTTTGAGATATTTAAAAAATTTTGAATTTAGGTTCCTATAGAAGATTTCTTTAATCCGCGGACTCTAGCGACGGAGATAGGAACATCGACAACATTTGAACAAGTTGTCTTTAGTTCCTTTTTTTAATATTATTGAAAATAAGTTTATATATATGTACACGTGCATTTTCATTTGAAACTTTTTAATTTCTATATATATATATATATATATATATATATATATATATATATATTTATTTATTTATTTATTTATTTTTATTTATATTTATATTTATATTTAACTGTACATGTATATTGTACAGTTTACCGCTGCAGATGTTCCTATGGGAGAACTTGTTCATCAAATGGAGAGGGAACCTCATGAGGTATTGCATGATTTTTTTGTTATATTTTGTTTTTTACATGAAGTTATAGATATATATATTCTCATTCATTTTTAAAACATCAAATTTTAATGTTCAAGTACATGTGCATTGTGTATGTAGGTTTCCCATTCACAGGATAGGGCACGGACTGAGACCCTAGTGTTGTGCATATCAGCACTTAGACCTAAATTTTTGACCTAACGCTCCCCCATAATATTTCAAACCTGTTATCATGGCCAAAAACTTCCATATATTGTCTATCGTTACCTTTGCTGCTCAAAAAATACATTAGACAGAGGTTTAAATTCGCAATTTAAATTTATGTCGGGCCCAGCCTTTGGGGTCTCAGCCCCCTTTGTTTCGATTCCCATATGATCCGGGCGCGAAACAGTGTGCCAGTGAGATAGGAGCTAATCCTTCAAAGTTTCGGGGGCACTCATGGCCGTCCAATCAGAAGCAAATCGATGGAGCGGAGTTTGGTTTACCGTGGTGGCCCCCGCACCCGCTTTCAGTATGAAAACCGGTGGTTTCATTCCGCACCACCTCCGCTGGGCTGGCGGTATTCTCCAGGGAGCCAGCGATTCCATAGATCGCGTGACGCGTGTCCTGGTGTACGTTCCAAAACCGCTGCTATTTCGCGCATTATTGTTCAGACAATGGATGCGCAGCGGAATCAATCATCGCCGTCCAACCTTACGCGCTTAATCCAAAGATGATTATCCTCTGAAGTAGCACGCGGTTTAACCCAGGCTAATCATGCTCCTGGCCCACCACGCATTGTCTGTTGATGCCTTTTTAACCGTTGATCTCATTCAAGGATCATATGGCCCGTGATTGTTTACATACTCCCCGTTTGACTAAGTCTACCTCCACGTCGTCTCTCCCTCTTGGCGTTTCGTACACCCATGTGTCATCATCTCGCGTGTCCATAATATTTTTCCCCTGCCGTATATATATACATATTTCATTCATATTCGTTGTTCTATGTTCATGTGTCGTGCTTTGTTGTTCTACGTGGAAAAGCCTCCGCTCCGTTTGTCCACCACTTCCCCACTATATTTTCGCCACCTTTTTGCATGCTTCCGCCAGTCTATAATGCCACGACACTTCACAGTCACCTCCTTCTTATTACCCCCGCTGCGTCTCTATCCCCTTGCATTGTTCTCTTACTGTGTTTGCGGATTTTGCAGGGTTTCAATGATGAAAGGTTATTGTAATTTACAGTCTTGGTTGCAGGAGTATAACACATCTGAAGGCTATTCTATCGAGGCTGCAATTATGAAGAGGGATCCCAAGAGCCACCATGATTAGACACTCATTGCAGAAGCAAGGTTTAAAAATCCCTCAAACATTCCAAAGTCTTTTCAAAATACAGATTTTGCAGATAGGGATATTAATGGAACTATGGCAGATATCAGGGAATGATCGAGAAACTTAGGCTTTGGCATTTAAAATTTTAAATGTAGATTCAGAAGATGAGAGGCAAAAGTACAGAATGTTTCATATTTTATTCCTATATTCTGCCTCCAGAAAAATCTCCTCCCTCAGCATTTACTCCATAGCACAGCAGAAGAGTACGTCCAGCATTACAGCGCCGTCAAAAGTATGGGCAGGCGTTTTTCCGCCATCTTGATCAAATTAAGCAATTTAATGTTTTCACCTAACCCCCATTCTCTAGAGTTTTCTACCTCTTCTATAAAACCGAAGAAGAAAGACATTGTAAGGGTTCCAGATTTCTATCAGCAAACTGTGCAGTGAAGGGCTTTGTATACATCTTGTAAAGTTTCTGTATGAAGGCTCAGAGCCCGTAGGGTCTCAGTGAGGAGGAGTTATAATTGTAATGAGGATTCTGGTCTTTGGTATCCCACAGTATGTAATCTTTTCTTATGTGTTAATATAATATCTCATTTCATTGCATTTATCTTCTTGTATCATGTTCTAGAATACCCAAGCTATATTTCATGCTCCCTTGCTATGATAAGATGTCCTAGGCACTGGTCTATGGCAACTCTAGGCTATCTCTAGAATTGACAAAATTGTCTACAACATCTTTTTGGCGCCGTTGCCGGGGAACGAATTCAAGAAAATCATTTTCCCTGGGCCTCGAAAAATTGTTTTCACTCTCTAATCAGGTGAGCACAGAGAGTTGAAGAGTTGCATATCTCTCACCTTGGTGACTCCACTGTTGTTTATTTGATAAATCTATTGGTAGTCCTGGCTTCTCGTAAGCCACATTTGAGGTCAGATACGTCTCAGCCGAAAACACATGTGTCTGATCCAGAGAAGAAATCAGCCCATACTGAAATCCCTGAGTTCCCGTAGAAGATTATCCATCCTCTTCTTCTCAAGAAATTCCATTAGAAAATCCCGACTCCGCTGAGGAAAATTCTGAATATTACTCAGATAGCCCACCCAGGGGAAGTGCTAGAACCAAAGAGAACTTTCATCCTACCCCTGAGGCTGAAGAAGTCAATTAATTTGCAGAGGTAGCTCCTGTTAACCGCGAATTGTTTACATCCACACCTCAAGCTGTTGTACATTATATTCCTACTGTTACTCATACCTCACTTCCACCTCCTCCGCTTCCTCCATTCGTACACCAAACTGTTGCATGAGCCCCACCTCCTCTGATGGCTAATGTTCCAGCCTTTTTTTTAAATAAATATGCTCCCCTAGCCCTACCCCAAGTGTTGAATGATATGCCTCAGGATTATTTGAAAATATTGCCCAGATTTAATGGCAAGAATGAGATTGATGCGCAGAAACATATTGAGACTTTCTGCTCTTTCGCAAAAAAATTAAATGTAGAACATTTGGATGTGGTCTTAAGACTATTTGTTCAATCTCTGGACAGCGAGGCACGAAAATGGTTTAAAACATTGGCAGATCGCTCTATAAATACCTGGGAAAGAATGGAAGAAGTTTTTCTCAGGAAATGGGGAGAAAAGAAATATCATGGGCTTTGTCTTATTGAATTCAATACTCTGAAGAAGAAACCAAATGAGGGGGTGGAAGAATTTATTAAAAGATTTAATAAATTGTATTTGAGCCTTCCTGCTGATATGAAGCCTCATCAAACTGCTTCTAAAGTTGTTTTTGTAGTAGCCTTTGACTCAGAATTTGGTTTCTGTCTGCGGGAAAGAATGCCTGTCACTTTGGATGATGCTCTAGAATTAGAAGCAAATTTTGCAGCCACCGAAAAATCAAAAGGAAAATTCGAGCAGGATGCCAGAAGAAGAGGTGAAGAGGAGGTATCTACTTCCAACCAGGATAAAGATTCGGACCGAATGGAAGAAATAAGTAAAATGATCGAAAAGATAGTTAAGCTTGAATGGGAAGCCCTGAATCCAGCCCCCAAAAATTTTCAGAATGTTCCGAACAGAGGTTATAATCCTCAGTATAGAAGACCACCATTACAAATATTGCCAAGGGAAGCAAAGGAGCAGCATGATCAGGTACTACACCCATTGCACCTGGAAGGTCCAGTAGATGACTCCACCGAAGGCGCTGCCTATGGACTGGAAGATGCGAATCTTTCCTTTTCAAATAGTGATGGAGAAAAATCCTCTTTTGCTTACAATTTACAAAAAGAACTTGAGAAGATCAAAATCCCAGTCCCCTTGACTGAACTGTTGAAACAACCAGCATATCAATCTCAAGTTGCCTCTTTCATACTTCCTTCAGAAGCAGCATTCACCCCAGATAATATCAAGCCCTCGTTGGTCTTTGATGATGAAGAACAGATGACAGGATTCCTAGCAATAGAAGGTGAATTCTCCAACATGGAGATTGATGCTGACGAAAGAAATTTGACACCACTTGATAGTCAAAGAAAGGAGGAAGGAAATTCGGTGAAGGACTTTAATCCATGGGATGAAGAAATCAGATTGCTGGAGAGTATGTTGAATAAATATGATTCAATACAGGAAGGAGAACCTCAATTTCTAAATTGGGAATTGCAGGATGTAAAGATACAAGGAAATGAAGACAGTGAAGACTTCCTGGGTCCTGGGAGAGACTTAAGATTTCTGAGAAAATAATTGGTGACTGAATCATCAAGTAAGACTTTTGGGTCTCATGATTTCGGAACTGAAAATTCGACTGTGTTGACAGGTATTGCAGAAGACAATCCAACCTTTGGAGTTGTCTTGGATACAGATGAACTATCGCAGAAGAAGGAAGGTGAGGCAACCCTGTCTCATGTGAAGGAAATTGTTATTACTGATAATGACAAGAAGAAGCTGATGTATCTGATAGACAAAGAGAGGACTAGAGGACAGAATTTTGGAGCTACTACAGTGATGGGAAATCATAATTCCATTCTGATAGAAGATAGGAGTCCAAAATCTGAAGAACTTGATTTGATTGCCAGAAGCAATCAAGTGGGTAAAGGAAAATTACTGAAGATTGTCAAGGAAGAAGAAGAAGAGTATGTTGAAACAAATATGCAACATATTGATGAAATGCTTGTAGATAAATGGTTGAATTGTTTGCTGAAAACATTTAGAGAAGAGAATGAAATTGCAGGCACTGAAGTGAAAATGCCTGAAGTTGTGAAAGGAGTAGGAGTAGATATTAGTTTGCAGAATTTAAATATGCTTACTAGTACACAAGGAAGAATGAACTATTATGCTACTGCAGTTAAAGAATTAAAAGGTAATTTACCTTTTAAAGGTAAATTTGCAGGTGATGAACAAAAGAATGTTGTAGAAGGAGGTATCCTGAGAGATATTCAGGAAGTTTGTGAAGCAGCCACATTTTTAGCAAAAGAGGCAACATCGATAGTAATGTTCGAGATAGTAGCAGCAACAAAAATCGAAGACAGCAGTGGGCAAAGTAACTTCCAGACAAAAGAAAGGCTGGACATAGAGATTGACTGCATCAGAAGACTGATAATGAAGGTGTCTCAGAAACAACAGATAGCAGCAAGAAAGCAGAGAAAGTTTGGCAATGGAAAAAAAAGAACAGAATGTGAAAGCATAGCTGGAGGCAAGTTGCAGAACAAAATATGGAAACATAGAAGGGTACAGTTGAAGAATAATGCAACTAATGGATACCAGCAAAGCAAAGTATGGGACCCAGGAGGCAAAGACAGCCTGGTGTATTATATTGTACATTAGTTTTCTTTTTGTTTCATCATTCTTTTAATAATGTGCATGTGCTAATTAATTATGAAGTGAAAACTAGAGGTGCTGAAGAGAAGAATCCACCTAGAGCATGATCAGATAGTCTGCAAGTTCTTGGCACGTCCATGGAGGAACGTACTGTCCCCAGATGGATCCGATGTTGTGCATATCAGCACTTAGACCTAAATTTTTGGCCTAACGCTCCCCCATAATCTTTCAAACCTGTTATCATGGCCAAAAACTTCCATATATTGTCTATCGTTACCTTTGCTGCTCAAAAAATACATTAGACAGAGGTTTAAATTCGCAATTTAAATTTATGTTGGGCCCAGCCTTTGGGGTCTCAGCCCCCTTTGTTTCGATTCCCATATGATCCGGGCACGAAACCGTGTGCCAGTGAGATAGGAGCTAATCCTTCAAAGTTTCGGGGGCACTCGTGGCCGTCCGATCAGAAGCAAATCGATGGAGCGGAGTTTGGTTTACCGTGGTGGCCCCCGCACCCGCTTTCAGTATGAAAACCAGTGGTTTCATTCCGCACCACCTCCATTGGGCCATCGGTATTCTCCAGGGAGCCAGAGATTCCATAGATTGCGTGATGCGTGTCCTGGTGTACGTTCCAAAACCGCTGCTATTTCGCGCATTATTGTTCAGACAATGGATGCGCAACGGAATCAATCATCGTCGTCCAACCTTACACGCTTAATCCAACGATGGTTATCCTCTGAAGTAGCACACGGTTTAACCCAGGCTAATCATGATCCTGGCCCACCACGCATTGTCTGTTGATGCCGTTTTAACCGTTGATCTCATTCAAGGATCATACTGCCTGTGATTGTTTACATACTCCCCGTTTGACTAAGTCTACCTCCACGTCGTCTCTCCCTCTTGGCGTTTCGTACACCCATGTGTCATCATCTCGCGTGTCCATAGTATTTTTCCCCTGCCGTATATATATACATATTTCATTCATATTTGTTGTTCTTTGTTCATGCGTCGTGCTTTGCTGTTCTACGTGGAAAAGCCTCCGCTCCGTTTGTCCACCACTTCCCCACTATATTTTTGCCACCTTTTTGCATGCTTCCGCCAGTCTATAATGCCACGACACTTCACAGTCGCCTGCTTCTTATTACCCCCGCTGTGTCTCTATCCCCTTGCATTGTTCTCTTACTGTGTTTGCGGATTTTGCAGGGTTTCAACGATGAAAGGTTATTGTAATTTACAGTCTTGGTTGCAGGAGTATAGCACATTCGAAGGCTATTCTATCGAGGCTGCAATTATGAAGAGGGATCCCAAGAGCCACCATGATTTGACACTCATTACAGAAGCAAGGTTTAAAAATCCCTCAAACATTCCAGAGTCTTTTCAAAATACAGATTTTGCAGATAGGGATATTAATGGAACAATGGCAGATATCAGGGAATGATCGAGAAATTTAGGCTTCGACATTTAAAATTTTAAATGTGGATTCAGAAGATGAGAGGCAAAAGTACAGAATGTTTCATATTTTATTCCTATATTCTGCCTCCAGAAAAATCTCCTCCCTCAACATTTACTCCATAGAACAGCAGCATAGTACGTCCAGCATTACAGCGCCGTCAAAAGTATGGGCAGGCGTTTTTCCGCCATCTTGATCAAATTAAGCAATTTAATGTTTTCACCTAACCCCCATTCTCTAGAGTTTTCTACCTCTTCTATAAAACCGAAGAAGAAAGACATTGTAAGGGTTCCAGATTTCTATCAACAAACTGTGCAGTGAAAGGCTTTGTATACATCTTGTAAAGCTTCTGTATGAAGGCTCAGAGCCCGTAGGGTCTCAGTGAGGAGTTATAACTGTAATGAGGATTATGGTCTTTGGTATCCCACAGTACGTAATATTTTCTTATGTGTTAATATAATATCTTATTTCATGCTATTTATCTTCCTGTATCATGTTCTAGAATGCGAGTGGCTCATTGGTCTTAAGTAAGGATTCATCCCAGTTGGTGCCCATACTTGGATTAGTCAAGCACTTTAAATAGGCCTAGTCATGATATACTGTTCCATGTTCATTTCATCCATATTTTCTGCTATATTAGTTACTTGAGGAGGGTGCTTTTAAAACGCCATTGTCATGTATGGATTCTTAGTTAGATAAGCTCATATGTGGTTTTGTTGTGTATCTAGGTATCAGCCTCATGCTAACTAGTATCTTCTTCATGTTTCTTCACTGCATCCACTTTCTGATATTTGATTTCTGTGGCATATTATTTGAACTGGCCCTATTTGCAGTAAGCTGTCTCTTAACTGTCTGATGCGTTTGTATTGGAGTCTTGCATGTTGTTCCTACATTATTCTTATCTTTGTATCAGCTTATGAGAGAGTTTGGTTCCATTTAAACTAATTTCCTTGTTTAACAAGAGATAGCAGGAGAGCATTTGGATTGACACCCAAGCTATATTTCATGCTCCCTTGCTATGATAAGATGTCCTAGGCACTGGTCTATGGAAACTCTAGGCTATCTCTAGGAGTGACAAAATTGTCTACAACATGCTGAAAGAAGCTTGTCTTTGTTTCCAAGTTTTTCCTTAAGAAATCTAGAGTAAGCTTGATTCTTGATCTCTTCATTCTTCTATTTAATATGTCTAAATCTGATCTGAATCTCTGACTCTGTATTGTCAGTTTCCTGAGAAGAAGGAGGCAAATCGACAATAGCCTGGTTTTCCTTCATGACTGTATCTTTTTATTGTGTTCCAATTTTTACATTTTGAAGCTCTTTTAATGTTTCAGTGACTATTCTTGTTGCTGCATCATCTGTTTCAATATTTACAGCCTTATCCTTTTCTTCTTCTGTTAACTTGCTTCTTTTACTATAAGGAATTCTGAATTTTTTGTCCTCAATAGTCTCAGCTATGAAACTATCTCCTTCTCTGTCTCTTTTATATACATTATCAATATCTTTTCTTGTAGAAGCCACCTGTGTCTGTTCAATCTGTTTGCCTTTGCCACTGTCTACCTGTATTACCTATACTGCTTGTGAATCATCATCATATAGGGTGTTTGGCTCCCATTCAATTTTATTTACATATCTTTCAATATGGGGCTTAGGATCATGCAAGTAAACATGCAACTTACATTTTACCCTTATTGTACTCAAAATACCTTGTGGGTCATAATTCCATGTAAAACTACATGGGAACTTATACTCTTTAAGTTTGACATTTATCTCATTGGCAGCTTCTCTGTTATTGAAAATGAATGGCCCAATTTGATTTTTCAGCTTAAATTGGGTCTTTTTCCTGGAAGCTATGAAGTTGATTTCATCTACATTCAATAGTTGTCTCAGATATTCTAAAGAAAATATTCTTGTAGTATCAAATCTGGGTAACTTATATGGGGCCAAGGATAAGCCATACACTCTGATTTCTATATGATTTTTATATAAATACCAATCTCCAGTTTTGTAGCTCTCCGATAACTGTAGAATTCTTCTTGTCTCATCATTGATCCTAGGGATCTCCTCTTTTTCCAAGAGATACATAGAAGGGGCTATAAATGAGTCATTGAAATCTATAAAACTATACTCTTTGTTCCATTTCCTTAGAATATATGACCAAAATACTACTGATAGAACTTTTCCTTCTGCATCCACTTTCTGACATTCAATTGGAAACTTATCTGTTTGATAATATAGGAAGAGGTGGAGTAGATAAGAGAAGTATCTGAAAACTCCTTCTTCTGATAATCTAGATAACTGATAATGCATACTTTCAGCAATAAATCTAGTAAAATTGAACTGAATGGATGGTGATTGACCAAGGCTTAGAGTTGATATAAAACCTAGGATAGCCACATTAGTGAATTCATCACTGGTGTATCCTAGTATGAAGGAGAGCATTGAGACAATCTGTCTAGTTTCATTTGGGAAATCAAAGGTGTCGAAAGGAGAATTTAACTTAGGAATATCAACTTGATTTGGACAAAAATTCTGGTATATTTTGAATCTAGTATTGAAATCCAAGTCAAGATATAGTTGGGTTAAATCTTCGATAGATAGGGAAGCAGAATTGGGGTCATGATTTATTTGCAGCATGGAATTTATCAAATCTTCAGTGATGTAAAACAAGATCTCTTTTTCTTTGTTTACAATACATCTTTGTTTTGGCATATAATAGGCTTGGCATAATCTGATAAAGTCAGGAACATAATGAGTGAGAGGGACAATATATCTAGGCAGATTGGATTCCCATATTGGAATATCTTTGTCACCCTTTTCCACTGATTTTCCATAGCACCAATTATAGACATAAAGCAGGTTAAATTCTACATTAGGGTCTAGTATTATATAGTCCAGATCAACTAAAGCGTTGTTCTCTGGAGAAATGATTGGAGGCTGGACTGGTCTAACCACTTCTGTAGAATCAGCCATGAGTGCAGGAGTTGGTTTGTCGATTTTGAAGGACTTAGGCTGAGGAATCTTTGCAGTAGAATTATTTTGAGATTTTGGGCCTCCATTCTTGGGGGTTACCTATTTCTTGGTCATTTTTAATATGAACGAAGCAAGCTTAAACGGTTTGCTAAGTTCCTTTACGAGAAACAGGGGTTTCTTGGAAAATTTCTATTGAAAATGGGGTTTCCGAGTAGGGTTTTTAGGACATGCAAGGAATTTAAAGCTCAGAATGTGTAATTAAAATCGATTTCAATAGAAAAATGGACCAGGGTATGGAAAAAACTACAAGAAAGGGAAATTAGGGATTCCAGGGAAATTTTGACAGAGTTTCCCTTGAAAAATGGAAACTTTTTTGCAGTAACTTTGGTAATTATTTGAAATCAATAGGAATTTTGAAATCTCAGAGGGAAAGTTTGAAGAAAAGTACCTGGAGAACCAGCAGAATTCGGTTGAAGATTTTGCAGAGGTGCTTAGTCTTCAATTTTTTGAAAATGGCTTCGCAGAGGACAATGTAGTATTTTGTAATGGAAATTCAGGGCAATGGGTGTCGAAAAATGGTACTGGTAGGTTGAAAATGGCTTTGCAAAGTTTCTTAGGGTTCAAACAACATGATTTTGAGGAAAAACGGTTTTGCAATGTTTTTACAGGTTTAAAGCGAAAAGGTGAAAATTTGAATGAAAAATATAATTTTAATGTATTAAACGATGGTATAACCATAGTTAAATGACATTAAACTCAAGTTAAACGGGTGAGGTTTAGGGAATACTGCCAGTGGTATTCGCGTGGGTAAATGGTGGTAAGCAAAAATTAGCTTTTCGAACGCGATACAACGTGGTGGCGACACGTAAGCGCGGGGTGGTTTGGAAAAACCACCCATTTCGCGTAGCTTTACCAAAACATCAAACAATTACTTTATAAGCGCAAAAATGTATTAGCACCATCGGATCTAGATTCAACGAGCGAACGGCCACGGTCAAAAGGAAAGGTGTGGGGAAAAGGTAAGTTATCGGGTTCACTTTGGGCCATTGATCTTGGGAGATGAAGGATAGATCGGACGGTCGGAATTTTACGTGATGGGGAGAGATAAATGTATTAAAAACTTTCGCGCAAGTGTATTACTGTAGGATCAAATGGATTCTATGGATCGGATGGTTAAAAATGAATCTGACGGGAGAAGGTTTGGTTTATTCATATATATAGAAATGACTTATTCTTATTGGAAAATCAAGTGTTCGGAAGGATTACCAAGGCTTCGAACTGTGGTTAGGGTCTGAGATTTAGGCATAATGTATGCGGGGAAAATGTAAGGTTAAGGTTCTAACCTTAGGTTAAGGGACTTGGGGCGGAAAATATACAAGGGAAAGGGTCATTTTTATTGAAGTTTAGTTTAGATGAAACTTCGGGTGATCTTTGATTTAAAACATATATAACATATGTTTTAAAATTTTTCTTCATATATTTTATTTATATGGTAAATCAAATCAAGAAAACTTAATTACCATAGGGGCGGGATTAAATATACGGATAAAATTTTAGGCAAAGGGGTTATAAGGGGGGTTTTATTTAAGCATGTGGGAATAAAATACTTTGGCTTAAGTTATAATAAGTGGGTTTTTGGGATTTATTTATAAAAGGAGTTATATAATAGGAAAAGGTCAATTGTAGGGAGTTAATACATAAGTTAGAGTTAATATGACAAGGGGACAATGTATATTCAAAAAAACATAAATATAACTAAGAAAGTGAAAATTAAAATTAAAATTTGCATTATAATAACTTCATCACTTAGACTTAGGATAAAATGTGATTTTGAGGGCTTTATGCTTTGAAATGATGTAGGAAGTTAATCAAATGAGGATTAGAGTATCTTTAAGTAAAAATGATGTTTTACTTAGGATTTTTAAGGGGAAATGAGTGCATGAATGGTAAATGATGTGATTTAGGGATTAATATAGACATTTCACACTTTCAACTGATCAGTCATAGAGCCTTGGGTCCGGTCCCAACAAAAGTCAAGGAAATGCCCTGAGCCTTTCTGACTGATAGTCTAGAATGTTTCATGACTATGGGAAGGGGAAGTTAGTTATTTTTCAGCCCATGATGAATGATATTTACATTGAGACATTTCACCTTCTTCTACCTACCCATCTTACCATGCTAACATTTTTTTCTTCCTTTGTAGTAGGTGCATCTAAGCTAGCAACCTTCACAGCATTTATTCTTTTTGAAAGTAAGTAAAACTATCTAATTCTACACTTATTTCATCCATGAATCCAGATTAAACTGTTGGATTCACTTTATTTCTCTACCTAAATACTGAATTGTTAGGATTAAACTGTCTAACAACTCATTATTCTCTATCTATAACAAAGGAAATTGAAACAATGACAAGTTAAGATTGAACTGTTTAACTCATCATGGACTAATGGAATTTATTGACACTCTGCCATAGTCAAAAAGTAAAAAGTAGTGGAATTTATGCTTGCTCACTTTCATGTTTCATTCATTTTTTCTTTGGGGTATCTTATTTTTTCTAAGTCCTTTGATTGTTTTTTTAGGACTTTTTTACCTGCTTTTTTTTTATTTTTTTATTTTTTTTACAAAATATGTGAATACAGCTTGCAGAAGGCAAAGTATGTACAAATTTACAAAATTGCCAATATTCAAGTCAAAATTATGACTCCTATATTATAGGTTGCTAACAAGGCCTATGCCATGCCTTCTCGCATGCAGAACTTCTTCACTTGATGGCTCTAAACCATACTATAAGTCCCCACGTTCTATGGTCTAATCTCCATCATACCTATCAACATTCAATCGCTCTTTACATACCCCGAATATAATGACTAGCCTACTCTCATTAATATATACCCCAATAAATACAAGCCACTTAGGAATTAAACCCCAAAACCTTGGGCTCACTCATTTCACATATTCGAATTGATATTCGAATGTATCAACTGCTCGACCTTCTCATATTTCAACCGTGATGTTTAATGTATGTCGACCTTGTCAATTCGAACTCCGTCACTTGGTTTCAACCAAACACATGACCATTCACATAATTATACAATCCTCCTTATTATAATCTCCGCCAATCATCAAAGATCGTCACAAATCTCGACTTTGGTCTATAACTCAACGGTCATACATAAACCATTCTTGGCTCCACAATAATTTACCTCTCAATCTAACATTCGATGGAGCATCCCGCCGGTTTGGAGGATCCAATGGACACAACGAAATCTTGTGTAACGAACACGCCCAAGGGTTAATCTGCGATGAGAACAGTTTTATAATTCCGCCCTGGGCCATGTGTCTCATGGAGACATATGTTGCGTCCTTTTCACCAATTTTTCTTACCACCTCCAAACTTGCGCGATATCACCGATTTTCCAAACAGTGGTTTTACTGTGCACTTCGGTCACGGTTCCACCTCTTATCTTCTAGGTTCCGTCGAGTTTTCTTTTATTGTACTCTGCCTCCGGTCCTTTGACTCACATCTTCCTGTACTATTTTTTTTTTCTTCAATTAAGGACTCGCACTCCATGAGGTTCCTTCACACGTCGGTTCTATGTATGTGGTAGCACCGATTGAACCTTGAATCAAAGGCTTGAGCAAAATTCTCTATTACACTGTGGGGAGATCCATAATTTGGACCTGTGGACCCTCTCTACCATGGCATTTCCCACTGTATTACATGAGTCTCGACCACAACATTTCCATACCACTGTCAAATGCCACATCATCCACTGTCATGGCGCTTAACATGGGTTATCACACAACTTTATTCGTCCGTCAATTCTTACATCGAGTTAAACTAATATCCAATGGGTTCGAGAAAGGCTAGAACCTCTCGCACAGAGGCTAGTAATTCAGGAAAGGACTCAGTTCCTCTTTCAACATACAGGACCCCATTAAACCACAATTATCGAGTATGTATTCCAGACTACTATACAATTGATTATCGGGACACAGAAACCATTCATGCCATAATTAACTTGAAAAATGCACAATACCATTGAAATAATTCTACATTTATGCAGTGAAGTACTTACGACTTTGGCTCAACCAGATCTTCGAATTACTTGGCCCTTCTCCTCTACTCTGTCTCTACGACAGTCCTACGCAGCCTATGCAGTTCTCTATGCAGGTCTGCCTTATTATGCCTATAAGGCTTATTTTTATACAAAAAATGAATCAACTCAACTCCTCTAATGCTCAAAAATCTTCATATCTCTAACTCTGAGACTAACCCTCTGACAGACAAAGACGAACTCCTAAAATTAGCTTAACTTCTGAAACTGACTATCTCTTCAGGTGCCAATTAATCATTCGAGCAGTTACATTTTCTTCTCCAATTAACTAAAAATAACTCAAATATGAATAAATACATGGGGAAATAAAACACGAGACCCCCCTTTACATTTATTTATGGACAAAGGTTGTTTTGAGCCTAATGCCCCTGCATCAAAAATTTCCATACAACTAATTTGTTTTAGGATACATGTGGCATTCTAGGGGTAAATTCCATATGATGTGTATATAAATCTATTAGGTGTTGGTAATTTGTGAGTATCTAAGAAATGATAAGGAATATCCATGCATCATGATCTTGTAATGTCATTATAAATTGTGTCTATAATTTCCATAAAATGTATAAATGATTTGTTTAAAAAAAATCAACACAATCAACCCTAAAAAATGCTCATGAGGTGGAATGCCATTGGCGAAACCAAAATGATGGTCACATGTCCCATTTCTATGGTAATGGTGATCATATATATGTTGTAGTGACACTTGATGAGTAATTAAATAAATCTCAGAGTGTGACTCATTATGCCATATTTTTTTAAAGCATGATTTGTTTTCCTAGTTTTTACTAATTTGTTAACATATTTTATTCATTTGGAAAGATAATTAATGATGATTTAAGTAATTAGGACCTAATGAGATATCATCTTCACATCTTCACTGAAATATATTTGGTAATTGTAGTCACTAAATGAACCGCACATGCATGCTACTTAAGAAAAATTGAAATATAAACTATAATACACATCTTATATCTGCCGTAACAATTGTAATAAAACTTATTTACTTCTAGATACATATGAAATACTTTAGGAAATGCCATATTATGTGTATACCAATATAGTAGGTGTTGGTAAGTTATGAGAATCTAAGAAATGATAGGGTATCCACACATTAGTGCCCTGGTGAATTTTTTGCATAATTTTCTATTTGTTGTGATTTTGTTGCCTGGATTTGTTATAGATTTCAAATAATAAAATTATATACCAATTGTTCTTTATAAAGAAGAAGTACAATAAGTAGTCACCTAAAAGTGAGCCATGTGAAAATATTGGTAACATGAGTAACCTGGTAAGCTGTAAATGAAAAGTGAATAACCTCCACTCAACAACAGGTGGCAGGCAGGGTTGGAATTTGGATTTCTCTTTACCCGTAACACAATTTTTTTTGACGTTTTGGTAATTATTTTTCTAGTCAATAAATGTTATGTTTAAAATTTTTCACTTCATTAATGACGTTCTCATAATAAATTAACCCTTCACCAATAAAAGTTTGATTAAAAAAATTGAACGCTCTTCCATTTTCTTTGGATTTTGGAGTGTGATATATCTGTGTCATGGACTTTTAATACCTAAAGTTTCAAGAGAAATAAATGCTTCTTGTAAAACTAATATTTCCTCAATATATGCTATTATCTACTAAAAATTACTTCAAAAAGAAAGTAGCCTTCCAATATAAAGAAAAAAACATGAACGAGCTTTCCCTAAATTGCAATAAATTTATGTTTATTATTAATATTGCATAATTTGACTTATAAAAATTGCATAATAGGACTAAGAACAGATCCTCAGTGCATTTTTTATTGTTGTTGTGATTCAAATAATGAGCCAAAGAACGCTAAGGCACTCAGAGAAATCAATCTATGTATTATTTCTCACAAAATCATGTTGAGTAGTGGAGACTAAGCGCTAGATTTTTTTTGTCCTCAATCTCTCTATTAATTATGTCTATGTAGTTATAAGAATAACAAGCCAAAGAAATTGAAATTGTTGAGCGAAAGTTGATGTACCATTGAATGTTTAATAATTCTATTGAAAGTTTAATAACTATAATAACTATAACTATAACTATATATATATATATATATATATATATATTTTAAATTTAATGATTAATAATAATTAAATTAAAATTCTTAAAAAACAAAATAAAAGCCTAATAATCACGAACTATTATGATAATTTAAAAATATAGAACTCAGGCTGAACATAGTTACAAAGATACCAAGGAAAGAAGAGTGCATGTACATGATAACCTCTTTCTTGACAACCTATGAATGCCATTCTCAATGAAGACTCAAGACTCAACTGGATTGGATTGTGTATCAAAATAGTAGAAATGAATCAAAGTTCAATGAATGAATAACTTGATCAAGAAAATTTATAGGGAAAAGTAACTTGACTATCAATCTACTAAACCTCACTTCCATGATTAAAAAAATACCCCCACCTTCTCAGTGGTCCCATTATGGTCCACCTATTGAAAAACAACCAACAAATATTATTTTTTGTATATTTTTGCATGGCCATTGGACAATGATTTACTTTGGTTTTCCTACTAAATTCCAATGGATGATTATTCAAAAATATTTAGAATTAGATTAGTCTCAAGGCATAGCCAAGAGTCTTACTGGATAAATATAGATTACCTCTCCATTGGATGATTGTACATTTTTCATCTACTTTTTCATGTGAGTTTTAGTTGATGCTAGATCTTTGCCTTCTATTTCTTTAGTGAAGCTAAGAGTTAACTTTGATCTTACATTAATAACTATAATTGCATGAATATCCATGATTTTATACTTCCCCACTGTGGTCAATGTTGATGTATAGCCTTGGCTCCTTGATCTTACAATTAATTCACTATTCATATTCAATTTTCTCCAATTCAGCCCAATAAAATAAGGAAAACAGAAAATTAAGTCTTGATTTTTCTTTCTAGTGCTCCTACATAATACAAATACTCTTAAAAACCAATTAATATATAAATTATCATCATTCATGCTAAAATCAGTTTGAATTTTTCTAATGAATCTTCTTACAATTAATAGATTACATTGCTCACAGAATAAGAGATAATTTAGAACTATGATTTCACAATAATAAAATATGGCAAGTTAATGAGCCAATCTAGTTTCCTTGGAGCCTAAGTCTGAATGCCTTGAGAGTGCGAGTGTAAGGAACTAGATGCCTACAGCTTTTATTTTGTGCTTGTGTAATTCACTGTTTGACCATCAAGCCAAGCCACCAGCTATATTAACACTACTTCATGTTGGGGCAGATTGGCATTCTAATTTTTTAGTGCTATAGCCGTACTTTTTCACTGCTTCACTAATCACAACCTTGGAAGTTTGCAGGGCAACATGCTTTATTCTTTCTTTGTTGTTTTATGTAAAAGAAAGGATTTGTGAACTTTCTGTAATAGGAAGGGGAAAACTAAATTGATTCTAATTTTAAAATATCAATAATGATAAGTGGTAATTCCTTTATTAAATTTTTAATTTTGAGTGAGCCAAAAAAGTAACTTTCCTTACTTTTTGAGTACAACCTTGTAATTGCGAAGAGGACTAGTGTTGCAAAATTATTGGTAAGTGGAAATTAAAGGGCGTAAGAATGTTTTTGAAAAAATTTCAAACGTCAAAATTAATTCTTCTATCCTTCCTAGCACCTCACGGAAAACGAGAATCCACATATTCTAGTCGTCAAATACATGAAAAATGCCTTATGACGGGCAAAATGGAGGACTGGTCCTATGCTGCTACATGAGTTAGGGTTTCATGTGGCAACATGGAACCTTGTATAGTTTTTCAAGGATAGGAAAGGAGAATATTGTCAGTTAATCATCACATGAAACTTCATCACCATTTGAAAATTGTGCCCTAATTTTAAACAATAAGACTACCCAACTATTTCATTATTTAATTTTGATTGTGTAATACAAAAAAATATCCTAGATAACTTAAATAATGTAAGCACTTTTGAAAAAAATTAGTGGAGAGAACCTTCAATTACATTTATTTTGAAGTTCCACTTGCATTTTAAGCCATTTTAATTAGTCTTTCATGGATATTCTAGTAAAAATTTCAACCTCTTGTAGAAATTTGTTTGTCACTTGTATTAGAAATGCAAAAATCAAATGTAAATAAAAATGATTTGAAATGCAAAAATCAAATGCATGCTACATAAAAATGATTTTTTTAAAAACTACATTAATGTATGATATCACGCACGCGTTCGCCCTCGGCATTCGCCCTCAGCTCTTGCAAAATGGTAAGTTCTTACTGCAGGCCCTTCCTCCTATAGTAGGGTTGACCCTATTTGGGATTTTTTGGAGCCTCTGAGAATACAAAGGTTGTGATTGATTATGGGGCACTGCCTATATTTGTGGAACTTCTTATCTCTGGGAATGATAATGTTCGAGAACAGGTAGCACGTTTATTTTAGAGGCATAAAATTATTCTTCCCAACTATCTTTATATGTCTCTAATTTTGGAATTTGATTTAAAAAACTAGTACCCAAATTTGAGTTCAACTGGTGTTCGTGTAAGGCTATTTGAGCTTTGGGAAATATTGTTGGAGACTCTGCAACATTTAGGGATCTTTCCCTTAGTCATGGAGCTTTGAGGCAGGTGCTTGCCTAGTTGAATGATACTGCCAAAATTTCAATGATAAGAAATGCTACATGGGCTCTGTCAAATTTTTGCCGTGCTAAACCCAAACCACTATTCGAACAGGTAAGAAGAATACATTTTCTACCTCTTCTTCTTAGTTCGCAGATACTGTGGATTTTTTTTATAGATATTGGTGCTTGGTAGATTTGGACGTAATATGGACCTAGGCGCTTGTTCATTACAATTACTCCATCATCAGGTTTTAAAAAATGCTCAGAAATTTGGGTTTCACAAGGGGATTACCCTTGCTTGCAATTATCGATTATCAATCACATTCAAAAAAAGTCTTTCGTAGCATTGTTGAGCTCTTTGTAGGTGAATTTCCGAGGCAATTTCACAATATCTGAACTAATTTTTTCTGTCCTTTTCAATACTCTGCGCTTCTAATAGAACCAGACAAACAATCTAGTGGCCAATGCAACAACAACAACACCTCCTATTGCAATGCCCGCAATTCACCCTCTCTGCACGCATGAATGACTATGGCACCCTCTTTTGTGAACAAGTACTGGAGCTGAAGGTACTGGTTTCCATTAGGATCGTGGAATTCAACATCCAAAATAGTATCAAATTCCACTGCAATAGTATTCCTCGGTGAGGGAAACAGTTCATTGAGACCTATTGGACTCATCACCCCCAAATAGCCTCCAGGGCTACCCAGAGTGTGATCATCTGGAGCAATAAAAAATGCTAATCCATCCCCAATTGAAACAAGAACAGGACCCACATTGGTTACAGAAAACGAGAAACAAGTTTTGAAAGAAGAAGAAACTTTTGTATTAGGGTCTAGAAATCTAACTGGTCTATTGTACAATGCCCTACCTGCACTTCAAATTGGTACTCCCAACTCCATGCTAAGGCTCACTGTGCCATTCTTCAGATGAGCATCTTAACCTAAAGTTTGATTCCAAAAAACCCAAGTCCCCTGTTCTATGCCCAAGACCTCTGTTACAACGAGTATAGTTCTTAGCGAAATACTTCACAATAGGAAGCAAAAGAAACATCGCAAAATTGCTCCGCTTTAGACTGATAATTTTCTATGCAAAAATTCAACTGCGTACAGTAAAAACATACTATCAAACACAACCAATCCACAATGGAATTTGAACATGAGGATTTATAACCACAGAAAACCCTCTCCAGGTTAAAATAATTCCAGAATGGCTTTAAGATTCTACTAATGAGCGCTTTCAACACCATGGAAATTACTGTCACAATGAAATCTACTGGAAGCAAAGCCCTTGTACAGTTTCTACATTTCCACAGTGGAATCAAGAATCTTGCTATCTCTCATGATCTGGTTCTGTGGTCAAATCCTTTGCTATGGCTGTCTTGTTCTGCTAAACGTGGATTTGTCTTAGCTTTGGCTCTGGTTCTCATTTAGGATCATGGCTATTTGATCTTGCTATGGCTTTGACTATACAAAATTTTTCAATAGGAAAATGTTGACTCTGCTATAAATAGGAGCTTCAATGGGTGCTCTCAAACACTTTTTTGGGGCAGCTTTGTTTTGTCTCTGATTCAAGGCAGAACTATGTTGGCCTTGGTTTTTTAGTCCTTGGAACTTAGTTCTCTCATATTTTCCATCCTATTCCCAGTTTTCTACCGAGAAAGACATAACTTCACGATATGAAAATTGACTATTTTTGGCCATTTATCTTTAGTAATGGTACAACTTTAATTTGGTGCATTCGTACAGTATTTGAAGATCACTCTCAAGCTGTTATTCAGTATTTTAGCATAACTACTACATTTAACTACCATGCTCTAATATTTATATCAACCATAAGAATTCTTAAGGTAGTTCCACGTTTGTGAAGCAGAAGGAATGCTTTTGACAGATTCTTATCATAGTGGTACAAATCTGTTCGCAGTTTATCTTTTATAAACCTCCAATTTTCCAAATGTAGTAGAGACTACAGTTTGCATCTCAAATTTTGGACAAATCTGTTTAGTATTCTATAGAAAATGCATTAAGAATAAAAAAAGCCCACAATTTGTAAAAAGCCCACAATTTTGTAAAAAGCTCACAATTTTGTAAAAAGCCCACAATTTTGTAAAAAGCCCACATTTTATTAAAAATATAAACAATTTGTAAAAAGCCCACAATTTGTAAAAAGCCCACAATTTTGTAAAAATCCCACAATTTGTAAAATGCCCACTTTTATTTTTTTTTTGCTTATATATTGAGCTCCCATTGAGTTCAACAAGTCTTGGGTTTTCTACACCATTGAGGGAGATTTATTATTTTCTTTATAGGATAATTTGCATCAATGGAAGAAAACATTAGAGGTGGAAAAAAAATTCAAAAGGGTGAAAGGGGTGATGGTAGAGTTTATTGCCCTTGTAAAAATTGTTGTATGAGAAATAATGTTAGAGTTTTAATAGCAACAACAACAATGCATTGTAGGAAATATGGGCACATTGATGGTGGATCGAATGACTATCGTCCTGTGGTAATTAATTATCTATCTTCATTATCTATCTTCATTTTGATTATATTGTAAAATTTATATTATTTTAATATTTTTTATATGCGCACTAATGTTTAATTATTAATGTTTGTAATTTTCATAAAGGCACAGTTGCCCCCCAACTTTTTTCAGATGATCAACCAGCTTCCACAGCTAAATAGTACTAGATTAGATGATGTTGCACCAGTACAAGAGAATATTGCAGCAAATATTAGTATTGGAAATGATGTTGTACAAGGTGAAGAACATGAAGCGAATGATGAAGGTAATTTTAATGATCCCATGGAGGTAGATCATGATGACAGTAATGAGACAGTTCACATTAATGATGGGGCAAATCAAATGCTCCAAGACTTGTATGGTGAGTCAGATGATGATGGTGGAGATAGCAGTGATGATATTTATGATGTACCTCTGATTGAAAGGTCAAGTGAACGACTTTTTGAACACTCAAATGCAACTCTTCTCTCTGCTACATTGTTGCTGGTGAACTTAAAGGTTATGAATAATTTGTCGAACATATGTATGACACAACTCCTAAGGTATGCAATATGTATATATGATCACATATATGTAAATGTTGATTATTTTCCCTTTTTTTAGTTGTAATAAATGTGTAAAATAATAACTTACACACACACACACACACACACACACACACACACACACATATATATATATATATCTCATAGTTATCAAAACCGACCGGTCAGGACGGCTGCCGGTTGGAACCGACCTTGCAACCCGGTCAATAGCCTATTCTCACCTGTTTTGGCTAGTTAACCGGACCTAACCGGTCGGTTAAGTATGGAACTGGCCGGTTTATGCATAAACCGACCAGTTCCGTACTTAACCGACTGGTTAAGTACGGAACCGGCCGGTTTATGCATAAATCGGCCAGTTCCGTACTTAACCGGCCAGTTAGGTGCTCCTCCATGAGTTGCAAATTCCTCAGTGTCTCCTCCATGAGCTGCAAATTCCTCTATTATACTAGCAACAAACTTGTCTAATAACTCATACACAACACCTTATAGTAGCAACAATACACATGATGACTGATAAATACAAGGCTGGCTAGCATAAAATCCCTAGCAGCATGCGACTCATCAAGTTTACTTGATGACAATTTCTGTTCTCAAAACAATCAGCAGCAACCTTATTTCACACTCAGCTAGGAACTGTCAGACCCTCTCTCTCTGCTCACACATAGCAGTAGCATAAATACAAAACCTTTCACACAGCATACAAGAAATTTGATCATGGCATCAAGACTGATGCAAATGGTCTGATGCCACTCAAGGGACAACAACATACAACCTAATGAAAATGTGACTGGCAATAATAAATTGACCACTAGAAAATTCCCACTTGGAAATGCACTAAACTGGCCACTGAGTTTTCTGGGTTTTAATGAATCTTTTCAGTGATAAATTTTGTCAAACACATTGTGAGCAGACTTCTGAAGTTGTAATGCTCTCTCAACTTGTTACAAATAGCACTAATAATGGGTTTCATAAACCAATTCAATACCTCTAAGTGTTGTAGATGTTTTTCTAGAAATTTATTGCCAAGCAAACATAGATAATGAAGAATACAAGATCTTCAAAATGCTGGTCTGATATATATATATATATACTGAACCCAGAATTGTCTTTAAGGCTGATACATTGAATTGAAAACAGATCTGAGCAGGGACAGATTGTATATTATAATATTAACTCAACAATAAAACACAGTGAATAATATAAGAGAAACCTGATACATTACTTCAACAAGTTTTCTTATGTATTTTTTGATGATATGTATTGCATTTGGTGCCATTTTGATATATTCACCTTTGCATGGTATATAAATGAGCAAACTTTTCATATTTTGTCTCTATTGGCTTGGAATCATGGTTGCAAATCTTAAAAATAGTTTTTTTTTATTAAAAAATAATTATTTAATGTATTTTTTTTAAAACCGGTTCATTGAGATCTGACCGCTTCCGGTTTGAAACCCAGTTCATTAGCTCCACTGGTCTGTCACCGGTTCTGGTTTTAATAACTATGATATATATATATATATATATGTAGATATATGTTGAAAATGCAACAAGATGATGGAGCTTAGTGAAATGAAGTCGCCTTCACTAAGTGGGCCCGCAGGCTATTTTTGGCGCAAAGTCTATTTTTAGACATATGGAGCATGGTCTAGGAGTTGCAGGATGCTATTCTTGGATGATTGGTCGAGTTGGTAAAAAATAGACGGACCTATATTTTTAGACATACAGGTCGAAGTCTATTTTTAGACTGCCTGTCTAAAAATAGAATAGTCAAATATTATTTACCCTTAATAATATTTGGACTATAAACTTCAGTTTATCCTCTTGAAGCACTTCAGTTGGAGCTATGGATGTGGCCCATGCATCTGAAAAAAGGAATTACGCTATTCCTAGGGGTTTGGTGAGCTCATGCATGGTTGACTTCAGTTAGAACTCAAGTGGCGGAGTTTGGTGGAGTTGAAAGGAGACAAGCCAGGAGTTGCCCTGTTATCTTATTGAACTAGTTGTATTTGTTTATCCGGGTTAATACACTAGAGATATGGGTGAATTAATATTATTGAATGAATAAACATTAACTATTATTCACATAACTAAATAACACATCAGTTGACTGCAGTGCATGGACAGTTCAGTGAAGACCAGTGGAAGAGGTAGATGAAAGGGTGAGTTTGCTATTAGTTGCGACATTAGTTGTGCATGAGATTTGCACAAGAATTGGAGGAGATTTCCAATGAGGATTGTGCAGTTGAAGCCAAGGAGATTCAAACTTGGATCTCTCATTACACCAACTTGGATTGCGCAATAGAGGCAGGAAAATAGTGGATGAGTTTTGAACCTGTGACTTGTTCAAAACTGAGCTAGTTTGTGTGTAACTTCTGGAGATAGTACTGAGTACTTGTGAGGAGTATTGTGCTATGTATTGTTACATGTTCTCTTCCATTATAATATACAAAATAGCTGGGGGTTTTCAGCCATAAGCTTTCCCCATTACATATTGTGTTTATGTGCGCATGCGACTGTTTCTATTTCCACAAATTGATGATCAATTGTAGAAGAGGTTATGTGTTATGCATGAATTTGAATTATTGTGTGACCAGGATAATCTCAGTGGATAAATCTTCATTATTCAGCAAATTTATTCATGGTATCAGAGTGAATTGATCATCGGGATCTATTACAGCGATTACAATTTTATTTCGGTAGACAGAGTCTGTATCGGGCCAGGTAGCCTCTGGATCCATCCTTTCTTTGAAAGGTGATATATCCAAAGAATGTCTTTGATGTTTCACCTGTGTTAGAAGACTGTCTCACATCCGTGCTGTGCCATTTTTTGAGCTTGGACCTCTTCTCTGCTGGCAGATTGAGCTTAAGTGCTGAGTTGAATGTCTTCTTCAATCTGCTTATACCTGAGTATGTCTTTAAGGAAGTTCAGATATGTTGGCATGGAAATACCTGGGGATGGAGGCGGACATGGAGCAACGGTCACATGGATTTCGAGATATGGATGTCCAAAAGCCTACTGATCCTGCTGAAGTTGAGGCTTGGCAAAAGAAGATGGAAAAATGTCGAAGGATTCTGTTGGAGGGCGTGAAGGATCACATTGTATCCAGCCTGCATGGAAAAGCTTCTCCATATTTGATGTGGAAAGCATCGACAGATCTATTCCAGAGCAAGAGCGACCAAAGGAAGCTGGCGCTCAAGGATAAACTTAGAAACATTAAGATGGAGAAAGGTGACAGTATCGCCAAGTACCTCACGAAGTTCACTCAATGCAGAGATGAGCTGGGAAGTGTGGGGGTGACTGTCGACGAAGAGGACTTGGTGGACCTGGCGCTCCTTGGTCTTCCGAAAAGTTGGCATTCCTATCAGGACTCTGTCAATGGTCGGGAGAAGTTGCCGGGATGGGAGCGACTTTGGGCGGATCTCATGCAGGAGGAGATAAGGTGGACTACCAGGGATGAATCTTCATCAAAGGCATTTGATGAAGAAAATTGCGCTTTGACTGCCAAAGAAAAGAAGGGGAAGAGCAAGAAAGCTTCTCAGTCTGGTGCGAAAGGAAAGAAGCAAGACATGTCCAAGGTGAAGTGTTTTCACTGTCACCAGCATGGACACTATGCCACAAATTGTCTGCAGAAGAAGAAAAATAAGAAGGTTGCTGGATCTGCAGTGGGAGAGGCATTGGCCTCCTATTTTGAATTGGATTTTTCATTGATCGCATGCTTGGTCTCAAGTGTGATGGGATCAGTATGGTTCTTGGATAGTGGTGCGTCATTTCACATGACAGGAGATCGAGATCTGTTTTTAGATTTGGAGGAAAAAGATCTTGGAGTGCACATCGAGATGGGCGATGATGGTAGATACAATGCGACTGGTATCGGTACCATTTCCTTTGAGAGGGAGTCTGGTAAACCTTTCATATTGAAGGAAGTTTTTCATGTTCCAGGATTGATGAAGAATCTGATCTTTGTGGCGATGTTGGAAGACAAGGGGTATGATGTGGTCTTCTGCCGATGAAAGGATTTCCTATGTAGTAAGACAACCGGAGAGACCCTAAGACAGGGCGTTCAGTCGAAGAACTCGACGCCTGCAAGTAGATGGTCGCGCGCAACGGCATGCAAGGCGAAAGTAATGGTGAGCTCGTGATGATGGCGCAAGATGGGCACAGAGGTTGGGCCAACCTCACCATGGAGCTTTGAAGATACCGGCAGAGATTTCCATCGAAGCCCAAGGGTACCTCTTGCGCAGCTCAAATCAATGCAAAGGTGCACTTTAACAGCAAATATGAAAGCCACCTTTCACGAGAAGGATAGTCGCGCCACGACGCATCCTCGAGAGAGTTCGCGCGTACGTGTGTGGTTCTTTTCTCGCAGCTCGACAAGCAGTGCTGCTGCTACTATGTGATCTTTGTTGATGATTTCTCTCGGAAGTGCTGGATCTTCTTCATGCAGAAGAAGAGCGAGACATATTAAAAGTTCTGTGAATTCAAGGCGCTGGTTGAGAAGGAATCGGGGAAGCATGTGAAGGCTCTTAGGAGCGACAATGGTGGTGAATTCATCTCTGCTGAATTCAAGGACTTTTGCAGCGCATAAGGGATTCGGAGAGAGCTCATCGCACCCCATAACCCACAGCAGAACGGGGTTGCTGAGCGGAAGAACAGAACGATCGTGGGTGCTGCACGGGCGATGTTGCATGATCAGGGCCTACCCCTTCACTTGTGGGCTGAGGCATGCAATACTGCAGTGTATGTGCAGAACCGCTGTCCTCACAAGATACTTGGCATGAGTACACCGGAGGAGGCATTTTCTGGCAAGAGGCCTGACATTTCTCATTTGAGGATTTTTGGCTCACCTGTCTACATGCATGTGACGAAGGACACCAGAAAGAAGCTGGATCTGACCGCAGAGGTTGGGATATTTGTGGGGTACACTGATATGCCCCACAACTATCGTGTGTATTTTCCATACAGTCGCAAGACTGTTGTGCAACGAGATATCAAATTTCATGAGGAGAAAGCCATGAAGTGTTCGCTTGAGAGGGAGCCACACTTGCATGCAGACGAGGAGCTATTAGTTCCTAAGGATGAGCCTCAGGATGTGGATCAGCCACAAGAGGAGGTTCATGGAGTGGAAGAGACCACTCATGCAGCACCAACCATCAGAAGGCGGAAGCGCACTATAGAAGCTGAGCGAGCGACTAGCTCAAGATGCAGAGAATTGTAGAACCACCTGCTGCGCACGTCACAGACAGAGACAAATATCGGATCGGCGACCGGATACATGCTCTTGTGGAGAAAATGTGACAACCATCTCTCTTCGAGGAAGCTGTGGAGGAACCCGCATGGGTAGATGCCATGGTGGAAGAGTATGATTTTTGTACGAAACAATGCATGGGAGATTGTCCCGCGACCGCAGGGGAAATTGTAATTCGCGATGGATCTACAAATTGAAGTAGGCAGCTGACGAGAGTGTGGAGAAGTACAAGGCAAGAATTGTTTCCCGTGGCTTCTCACAGATCGAGGGGATCGATTATGAGAAGACCTTTGTACCTGTCGCAAGGTACTCTTCCATACGGACGATCTTAGCTCTCTTAGCGCAGATGGGATGGCATATCCATCAGATTGATGTGAAGACTGCGTTCCTCAACGGAGTCATTGAGGAGGAGGTGTACATAGAGCAGCTTGAAGGTTTCGAGATCTTCAGCAGTGAGTCGCATGTTTGCCGACTCAAGAGAGCACTGTACGGGTTGAAGCAAGCACCTCGTGCTTGGTACACACAGATAGAAAGTTATTTCACCGGACTTGGATTCTCCAAGAGTGAGGCGGATCCTAACCTATACCAGATTGTGGTGGAGGGTAATTTTCTGATCATTGTACTTTATGTAGATGATTTGATTTTGACGGGTGATGAGTTGTTGATACTTTCATGTAAGGAGGATCTTGCAAGAGAGTTTGAGATGAAGGACTTGGGCCTCCTTCATTATTTCCTGGGATTGGAAATTTGGCAGCGCAGTGATGGACTATTTGTTTCTCAAGGTAAGTATGCCCGGGAGATATTGGAGAAGTTCAACATGCATGGCTGCAAGCCTATTGATACTTCTCTTCCTGGAGGTTGGAGGAAGGAGGATGCTACTTCAGCGGAGGTAGTGGATGCCACCGTCTATCGAAAGTTGGTGGGGTCGCTTATGTATCTGGTCAATACACGACCGCATATATGCTATGCTGTTAACCAGCCTTTCGCAAGCTATGGCTAAGCCTATCAAGCTCTTCGGAAGGCAGTAAGCATGTATTGCGTTATCTTAGTGGCACATCGGGATTTGGTCTATGGTAGCCACAGAATGCGAGCAAAGCCATAAGCCATCGATGACAAGTGTGGAGCCCAACCGGACCGGAAGAGCATATCCGGAGGAGTTTTTATTATCGTGCCGACAAGAGGTTTCGGGTACAACAGTAAGCAGACTGTGTGTATACTCGCATGAGGCCATATGGATGAGGAAGATCCTGGTCGGGTTGTTCGGGTCACACTTGGAGCCTACCGTGATTTATTGTGATAACCAGAGTTGCATTAAACTCTCAGCTAATCCAGTATTTCATGATAGATCCAAACACATCGACATCAGGTACCATCATATCAGAGATTGTGTGCAGCGGAGAATCATGTTACTTTCATATATTCCCACGGAGGATCAGGATGCTGACATCTTGACGAAGGTGCTCACCAGGAGAAAATTCAAATTCCACAGAGGCAGGATAGGGGTTGCAGATAATCCATATCTTGTTGAGAGGGAGTGTTGAAAATGCAACAAGATGATGGAGCTTAGTGAAATGAAGTCGCCTTCACTAAGTGGGCCCGCAGGCTATTTTTAGAATATGTCTATTTTTAGACATATGGAGCATGGTCTAGGAGTTGCAATATGCTATTCTTGGATGATTGGTCGAGTTGGTAAAAAATATATGGACCTATATTTTTAGACATACAGGTCGAAGTCTATTTTTAGACTGCCTGTCTAAAAAGAGAACAGTCAAATATTATTTACCCTTAATAATATTTGGACTATAAACTTCAGTTTATCCTCTTGCAGCACTTCAGTTGGAGCTACGAATGTGGCCCATGCATCTGAAAAAAGGAATTACGCTATTCCTAGGGGTTTGGTGAGCTCATGCATGGTTGACTTCAGTTAGAACTCAAGTGGTGGAGTTTGGTGGAGTTGATGAGACAGTTGGTGGAGTTGTGTTTGGGTTAACTTAGTTGAACTAGTTGTATTTAGTTTAACTGGCTAATACACTAGAGATGAGTGGGGTGAATTAAATATTATTTAATTCACTAAACATTAACTCATTATTCAACTAAATAACACATCAGTTGACTGCAGTGCATGGACAGTTCAGTGAAGACCAGTGGAAGAGGTAGATGAAAGGGTGAGTTTGCTATTAGTTGCGACATTAGTTGTGCATGAGATTTGCACAAGCATTGGAGGAGATTGCCAATGAGGATTGCGCACTTGAAGCCAAGGAGATTCGAACTTGGATCTCTCATTACACCAACTTGAATTGCGCAATAGAGGCAGGAAAATAGTGGATGAGTTTTGAACCCATGACTTGTTCAAAACTGAGCTAGTTTGTGTGTAACTTCTGGAGATAGTACTGAGTACTTGTGAGGAGTATTGTGATATGTATTGTTACATGTTATCTTCCATTATAATATACAAAATAGCTGGGGGTTTTCAGCCATAAGCTTTCCCCATTACATATTGTGTTTATGTGCGCATGTGATTGTTTCTATTTTCGCAAATTGGTGATCAATTATAGAAGAGGTTATGTGTTATGCATGAATTTGAATTAGTGTGTGACCAGGATAATCTCAGTGGATAAATCTTCATTTTTCAGCAAATTTCTACAATATATATATATATATATATATATATATATATATATATATATATATATATATGTATATGTATATGTATATGTATATGTATATGTATATGTATATGTATATGTATATGTATATGTATATGTATATGTATATGCATATGTATATGCATATGCATATGCATATGCATATGCATATGCATATGTATATGTATATATATGTGTGTGTGTGTGTGTGTGTGTGTGTGTGTGTGTGTGTATATATAGATAATAATCTTTACAAGACACTAGTTTTTGTTTATGTTGTAGATTGTTGGGTGAATATTTGTTACCATCGCCAAATACTTTACCTCAAACATATCGAGATCTATGTGCTATTATGAAACACTTTGAAATCGAATATAACACTATAGATGCATGTCCTAAAGATCATATTATATATTACGGAGAACATGCGTTGAAGACAGAATGTCCGAAATGTGGTACCAGTAGATATCGAACAAATCAACTAACCAAAAAGGTGCCTTAAAAGGTTCTTCGTCATATTCCCATAATTACACGTTTGCAGCGAATGTTCAGGTGTAACAACATAGCACAGTTTATGGATTACCATTCAAATAATAGAAGTGGAGATGGTGTTCTTCGAATGCCTGCATATGGTTCTGCATTTAGAGAAATCGAGGAAAAATATGTAGATTTTAAAAATGAACCTCGTAATGTCAGGCTTTCATTGGTAGGTGATGGTGTTAATCCATTCAGAGAGTTTAGATTTACTTACTCAATGTGGCCTATTTTTGTTATCAACAATAAAATTCCTCGGATGTCAATAAAGAGGGAGCACATAATGTTGACTATGATTATTCCAGGTATTTGATACATTATTTCTTTGAATGTAACATTTTCATTTCTCTCGTTGTTTTCATAAATATATATTTTATTTATTTACTTACTTATATATACATATATCATGGTAGTAATTATTATGTACCGTAATTTTGAACAATTAGGTAAGTACCAGGTCAAAGATATGAATGTATATATTGAGCCTTTTATCGATGAGCTAATACAGTTATGGCATGGCATCACTATGTATGACATCACTAAACCAATCAAGCAGAAGAGATTTCAATGTCGTGGAATGCTTGTATGGACAATTCATGATGCCCCAAGACTAACACATGTTTGTGGTATGTAATATTTCGTTGCACTTTAATATAATACATAATTATCTAAATTAGATTTACCATATTGCATGTTTTAAAAATGATCTCATAGTATATTAATTGTTATTGATCCATCTATTGCAGGTCTTCAAAAAAAGGGTAGATTTGCATGTATAGTTTGTGGCCCTAAGATGAAGTATCGTCATTCACTAGACTTAAGAAAGATGGTGTTTGATGAGTTTAGGCACTTCCTCTCTAGGAACCATAAGTATCTTACTACTAAAAAACATCTTTTCAATGATAAAGAAGAAATTGGATTAAAACCACGAAGAATGACACCTCAGTTGTGGATGTTGGAATATAACAGAATTAATAATCGTCAAGCAGCTGGTACGTAATTTGTGTGTATATATATATATTATTTGTTTATGTAATGTTTGGAATTTTTGTTTTAACTAGTGAATTTATTTTATTGTATTTTATAATTAATATTGTTCTGATTTATTTTATTCTTTGATATCAAGGTCATCGTCGCGGTGAAGGTACTAATATTGTACTTCCACCTGGAATGAAATGTTATCCTTCTCAATTTGCGAGGTTGCCCTACTATGAGGACCTAAAAATAGCTCATTTTTTTGATACAATGCATGTCGAGAAGAATGTGACAGAAACGTTATGGCGAACCATAGATGGTGCACATGATAGAGATAAAATTGATAAAATTTGTGCTGACATTGAGAAATCGAATCATGCAATGAAAAGTGTGATCGATAGATCAAATAACAATGGAGGTCAAAATTATATTAATATTCCATGGTTATTAACAGAACAAAAAAGAAATGATGTAAAAGAGGTCGTTAGAAGAATTAAATTTCCAACAGGTTTTGCTTCAAACATAAATAATATCTTAGCGAAGAAAGGTGACTTCAGTGGGGTGAAAATACATGATTGGCATACCTTTGTTAAGGTAATTTTTTTGGTATACGTTTTTGTATGTTATTGCTTGAATACATATTTTAAATTTTCCTTTTTTATGTTTAATTTGGAAACCAATAACGATTCATTTTTTATTGTTATAGTATGTTCTACCTGTATCTCTCCCAAACGACTTCGACAACAATGTCAAACAAGTTATATATGGTCTTAATAAATACATGAGGTAAGTAGTTTTGATTTATACGCAAAATATAATTGCTACAATTTCTTTTCGTACTTGATGAAATGATGTATTAATTTACTTGTAATGAAATATATATTATGTTTCATTGAAATAACCATGCGTAATGATTTGCAGATGGTTGTCATTGAAAGAAATCCATCAAGATGAAATAAAGTATTGGAAGAGAGAAATTCGTAGGCTAATGTGTGAAATGCAAAAGTATCTACCTCCAACATTTTTCAATGCACAAGAACACTACTTGATACACCAAGTTGAGGAGATTGAAATGTGTGGACCAGTACACACAAGGTCAATGTGGATGGTCGAGAGGCACTTGAAATCCTTGTAGGCTTTGGTTAGACAAAGAGCACGACCTAAGGGTTCTATGGTGGAGGGATATGTGGTATATCAATCCATTGTGTATATTAGTCATTATCTTCCTATATTAGCTATGCCATCCATGAAGGCAATGGATTTCATTTGGGATGTGAAATCCATCAAAAAATTTGAAGTGGAGCACCTGTTGGGAAAAGGTAGAATGAAGAAAGTGAGAGGTAAAAGATTTATTATGTATAATACATATAATGTTTCATTTTTTAACATCATGTATATGATCATTATATTCATTTAGGTCTTATTCTTTCATAGTTTATTAATTAATATAATTTACCATGGTTATAAGTAATATTGATTAATATTGGCGAATTATTGTTTTTTTATTCAGGTGCTCAAGATTATGAGGCACTACTTTTATACATTGAAAACAATCTTGAGTGGATGAGTGAATGGATTGAAACATGTAAAGAACGTAACGACGGTAGGTTATCATGGCAACTACTATCTGAATTAATTAGAGAAGCGTATTGTAGTGGAGATGGAAACGTTACGGACAGGGAAATCGATTTAGCATATGGTTTGAAAGATAGAAAGGTAAGCAATTAATTCACCTATTTTATTAATTATTTTATACTATATTTATAATGTGACAAGTAGTTTTATTTTTCAGTTAATTTTCATGCTGTGTAAATTATATTATTAATTATTAATTGAGAATGCATCTTTTTCATGTTTGGCATATTGCAGTTGAAAAACCACAAGGCTATGTGGTGAAATGGTCGTAAATTTCGCATTAAACAGTTGTATGATAACAGGAAAAATTCTGATAGTGGGATAACTGCAGTATTCTAGGTCACTAATGTTTCCTCCAGGAGTGACAGACATCCTCGAGAATCTAAAAATAGATATTATGGGTTCTTAGATTATATAGTTGAGTGTGACTTTAATTCCTTCAAAATAGTTTTGTTCGACGTCAAATGGTATAGGCTACGAATGAATGTACGTGATGATGATAGAACACTTATTCAACATGAAAATGGATTTCCAATGGTTTAAACATCGTAGTTTGAAGCAAGAAAAGATCGATATGTTTTTCCAAGCCAATACAAACAAGTCTTTTACTCAGAGGTTCCAGGTGAGAACGAATGGTCATTTTCTATTAGATATGATCCAAGAGGAAGGCCAGTAGAGTATATTGTAGAGGAAGAAGATGATATTGATCAAGAAGAAGATGATGTAGTGGCAGATGAGCAGGAAGATGCATTGACAGACAAAGAAGATATCTTAGAAGATGAACCAGGCATAGGAGATGAGGCAATAATTATTGATGATGATGTCGATGAGGATATTATTGAAAATGACATAATTGATGATGATGATGACATGGTCGATCATTTCAACACCGTTTATGAATCGGATGTTGATATAGATTTCGATCAGTTGGATGAAGATCAAGAAGATACAGAAGAAGAATATTGATACAGATGTTATGTTCGAGTATGAGTTGGTATGTTATAACTTTATATTTTAATATGTAGGAATTATTGTCTCTAAATAATTTACTAATTATGTCGGTTTGTTGCATGTTGTTTATTATTTCAAACTAATAAATAATGGCCTTAATATTGTTTATTATTTCGCAGGATTCACAGGATTCATTTGATTCTATGGTCAGGTCCCTGAAAAAACCAATTAAACGCTTAAATAGTCAAGATCTAGAAGACACGCTTTATCCCCACCATAAATTGTTGAAAAACCGGCCTTTAGTTCAGCTTGTTGTGCTGAAGACAAGGGTGGATTTGCATGATCATTTGAATGAAAATAAATCAGATATTCAGGATATTTTTGAGGGCAGATGCATAAGCCCCATAGATGAAGATCCCATTGCTGCAGAATTTCTATCTGCGTTGAAGCACAAGTATCATGTTGTATTGGAATACAAATCATAGGACAACTATACCAAGTCTAAATCAACTGAATCCAGTTCTAGTGCTCTTGAACTTACCGAATTAAAGCTAGAAGCAGGATTTACAATCTCTAATGGGAACGGGTATGGCAGTTCCAATATTGGATTGGATGTCCGGAGCTCTGCAATAGGCACTGGACCTGATCGTAATGAACCCCAACTAATTCAATGTGATGAAAATATGGACTTTGATGATGATCAAGAAAACAAGACAGAGCATTTTGGCAATATTGAAGAAACTGAAGAGGTTTCCTGTGATCGATTGAACCAACTCAGCCATAAAACATCTACTGCAGGCTGGTTTGTATCAGAAGGAGAATCAGTTTTACTTTCTTATGATGATGGATGCTGCTCTTTTCAGGATATAGCAAATTCAGAGGTGTGGAGGTTTTAATTATTGTACTTAATTTTGGGGTTTATGGGTGTTATAATTTATACATTTTGGGATTTTCTATTAGAAATAGGGAAATGTGGAAGACAGGCTTTACCCCCACCATAAATTGCTAAAAACCGGCTTTCAATTCAGCTTGCTATGCTGAAGACAAGGGTGGATTTGCATGATCAGTTGAATGAAAATGAATCAGATATTCGGGATGTTTTTGAGGGCAGATCCACAAGCCCCATAGATGAAGATCCCATTGCTACAGAATTTCTGTCTGCGTTGAAGCACAAGTATAGTGTTGTATCGGAATACAAATCAGAGGACAACTATACCAATTCTAAATCAACTGAATCCATTTCTAGTGCTCTTGAACTTACCGAATTAAAGCCAGAAGCAGGATTTACAATCTCTAATGGGAATGGGTATGGCATTTCCAATATTGGATTGGATGTCGGGAGCTCTACAATAGGCACTGGACCTGATCGTAATGAACCCCAACTAATTCAATGTGATGAAAATATGGACTTTGATGATGATCAGGAAAACAAGATAGAGCATTTTGGCAATATTGAAGAAACTGAAGAGGTTTCCAGTGATCGATTGAATCAAATTAGCCATAAAACATCTACTGCAGGCTGGTTTGTATCAGAAGGAGAATTAGTTTTGCTTTCCCATGATGATGGATGCTTCTCTTTTCAGGATATAGAAAATTCAGAGGTGTGGAGGTTTTAATTATTGTACTTAATTTTTGGGTTTATGGGTGTTATAATTTATACATTTTGGGATTTTCTATTAGAAATAGGGAAATGTGGAAGACATGCTTTAACCCCACCATAAATTGCTAAAAACTGGCCTTCTGTTCAGCTTTCTATGCTGAAGACGAGGGTGGACTTGCATGATCAGTTGAATGAAAATGAATCAGATATTCGGGATGTTTTTGAGGGAAAATCCATAAGCCCCATATATGAAGATCCCATTGCTGCAGAATTTCTGTCTGCGTTGAAGAAAAAGTATAGTGTTGTATCGGAATAAAAATCAGAGGACAACTATACCAAGTTTAAATCAACTGAATCCAGTTCTAGTGCTCTTGAACTTACCGAATTAAAGCCAGAAGCAGGATGTACAATCTCTAATGGGAACGGGTATGGCAGTTCCAATATTGGATTGGATGTCTGGAGCTCTGCAACAGGCATTGGACCTGATCGTAATGAACCCCAACTAATTCAATGTGATGAAAATATGGACTTTGATGATGATCAGGAAAACAAGCCAGAGCATTTTGGCAATATTGAAGAAACTAAAGAGGTTTCTTGTGATCGATTGAATCAACTCAGCCATAAGACATCTACTGCAGGCTAGTTTGTATCAGAAGGAGAATCGGTTTTTCTTTCCCGTGATGATGGATGCTTCTCTTTTCACGATATAGCAAATTCAAAGGTGTGGAGGTTTTAATTATTGTACTTAATTTTGGGGTTTATGGGTGTTATAATTTATACATTTTGGGATTTTCTATTAGAAATATGGAAAATATTAGGGGTTAGATTATTCTCATGGTTTAAATTTCTATATTTGAAATAAAATTCACCAATTTCTATTTTAAAAAATGATTTGCCTAAATATTTGATGTAGTTTAAATAGGATGTAGTTCATTTCAAAAACTGTTGAAATTTTCTAGAAACTATGATTGGGATTTCAAGAATATTTATGCACTCTTAATTTTCCCTTAACATAAAGGGCAGTTGATGTATGAGTAATACTCAGTATTGTTTTTTTCCAATCTCCAGGAGAAGGCTGAATATAAAGCTCCATATGGGCTTACCCCAAACATGTGGGGTGATTGTTGGTTGATCAGAGCAGCTGGTTTAGATGGTCGCTCTGGTAAATATGTTGTGGAAGCATCTGCAGGTTGTACATTGGACTCAGGTTTCTGTTCATGGGACTTTTATAATAAAGAAATTATGGCATTCCATACTGAATCAGAGGCCTTCACTTCAATGTCTAGTACCATCTCTCCAGTTTTGGTAGAGAGGGATGTCTCGGGGAGAAATTTTGGCTTTGCAAATGTTGTGCCAGAGAATCAACATTGGTGGTACAGGCCATGTGGGCCTCCTATGGTATCTACTGCCAGTGCCCAAAAGATAGTTAATATTTATGATATTCGTGATGGAGATCCTGTGATTTCAATGTGTTTGTTTTGAAAGTTTAGGTTTCATAGTAAATCATCAATGGGCTCTGAAATAAGGCACATTGAAATCTTGGATACATGTTTCATGCCAAAATCAATTGTATCTTCCATAAATACACAATCTCGGACCACTCTATATAAATCTTCTTCTCAGACAATATTACATCTCCCTCATTATACAAGTGTTGTTCTTACATGCATAGCAAAGGCATTGTTTTGGCAATCATTTTATAAGTCACTAGATATTGTGGGTACAAGGATCTAGGGTCTCCACATGAAACTGTGTTTCCCGAAGACTCACTCTACCTGTCCTTAAATTTGTAAACATAGTAGTATGCCAATGCTTCTTTCATTTTGTATGCATAAGATGATTTTTTGTCAAAGTCCATAATTTTTTTTAAGTTTTATCAATCCAAGTTTCGTTGTGAATGCATAGGTTGTTGGGAAAAATACTGAGAGGGGGGGAGGGTGAATCAACATTTATGGCATACTCAGAAATTTTTACTTTTTCTTTCTCTAAAACCCATACGCTACTTTACTGAACACAACTCATGTATACACGTGGATAACCTTCATAAAACTCGCGTATATACAAAGATCTTATTATGCATTTAGTTCTTTACTTAGATATATGCATCATTCATTCATCATATGTTTAGTTAGCAGTAAGCATGTGCAGTAATAACAGAATAAACCATCACACATAAGCAACACACATGAACACCAGGATTTAAGGTGGAAACCCAAGTCGGGAGAAAACCACCGCTGTCATCGTCTCTGTCTTCAATATTTTTATTATAAAGAAAACATCTTACAACCCTGTACTGGCGCAAAATCATACCAGCATGCAAGCACCCACCTACAGAAGGCTACAACCTTCTCTCATTTACTAGCCTCTCCTGGAAGGGAGCTACAACCCCCTGCTCTCGTTTACCAACCTCTCCTAGAAGGGAGCTACTACCCCCTGCTCTCGTTTACCAGCCTCTCCTGGAAGGGAGCTACTACCCCCTGCTCTCGTTTACCAGCTACCATTGGAAGGGAGCTACAACCCCTCACTGAAGGCTTCGACCCTCAGCACCACCATGGACCACGTTTCATCAATTTTCATATTGGATCCAACAACTTCCATACAACACAACTTGTAGGCCACTTTTCATCAGATTTTCAGACTGGACCCACTCCACACATTTAAGCTCAACATTCATCAAAATGAAACTTATAACTCCATCAATTCATTCATTGAATCATCAACTTCAGCAAACCCTAGATTCCATATGCGCTTTCACTTCGTTGAACCTGCGTATGTACGCAATTTCATGCACATCAACCTGCGTATAATTCAGTGCATTCTTCAGAAAACCCTATCTGCGCATACGCGCTTTTCCTTAATTAGACTCGCGTATACACGCGCTTTTACTGAAGCGAACCTGCGTATACATCTGTAACTTTTCAGGACTGTGCAACTTTTCAGATCAGATAAACAACTCAGATTTCAACCTTTACTTCAAAAAGTATTTCGCCTCATCTCAGATCTAAACATTCCATAAACAGATCTAGAAAATACATATACATTTCAGATCTAGAGATCCTTCTTCATCATTTTCTTCATAGGTGCATTATGAATTTAGATCTATCAGCAAACTGTTACCCATTCCATCAGATATACTTCAAAGTGAAGCATTCATTAAAACCCAGACTTATGCACACCCTTGCACTATGATTTTCTTCTCCTTATATAGATTTATCTTTTGTCAATACCATGAGCCAAAACCACACAACTTCCGATGGTATTCCTGGATGGGATCAAATATATAATCAAGCGCTCAATACTTTGGGTCAATACCATGGTAATGTCCCCTAGTTTCCTAAATTTAGAGCGCCAATGGGCATATGCTACTTGTCATGTACATTTTCGCGTAAATACGCGACTTATCCTTAACAAACCTGCGTATGCCTTGTGACATACCTTGTTCAACATTATTCTGGCACTTACTTCTGAACTGATCTGTAGATACATCAGATTTACATCATTAACAACTCATCAAGTCAGTTTTCATCAGGTTCCATCAAATTCAACACATTGTATCACATTGCGAACACAATCTCCCCCTTAACTCATCAAGTAGGATTCCATCAAGTTCAATAGGTTCCCATCAAGAACAACTTCATCAAATAGGTTGTCATCAACTTTATCAAGTAGGTTGCCATAAAGGACAACACTCTGCATCATATTACCAACAATCTTATTTCATCAAGTAGGTTGCCATCAAGGACGACACATGCCAACACAGGTTTTTGGCTCAACACAGATCTGTTATATCTTTATACTTTTCCTTTACTAACTATTTGAAATTTCTAGTTATATTTAGAGGTGTCTTTTAAGGGATGAGGGGAATTACTTGGATTTAGTGCTGCCCACTCTCAATAGAGGCTTACAGTAAACTATGACACATTGTGATGTATATTAGTGGTAGTTGGGGCAGCAACAAAATCAGTTTGATGCTTTAGTAGATTTATTCTTCTTGGAAAGCTTTCAGCTGACAAAAAAAAGGGAATGAAACACGCAACCAGTCCCCTTCCTTTTATTGGACCACTTGCTTTCTTTTTATGAGAGCATCTACAGGCTAAAGTTACTATAAGTGGTAAAAAGTGAGTTTGGTTAGTTGGCAAAGTCCAACTATTCTTAGCCCTCAACAATGTTTAAATACTTCATAGGCATGTTAACCCCTCCTAGACTGTGTTGCATAAGTGGGTTTTGCAGAATTTTATGCACTTAGGGTTAGAATCAAATTTTTAAATTTTATGTAATTAGGATTATATTCAAGTGCTGGCAAAATTGGTAAAATTGATACTCAGCCATAGCTGAAAGGTAGTAATATGCAGTGGAGTCATTCTATGAAATGATTCATTTTGGCATGTGAATCTCACATCTAAGGGCCATTAAAATCCCATCGATGGAGACTGATCAGGATTCAACATTGCTGTTACTATTAGTGGAGTTGGGTATGGCACAAGTACAATAAAAATACTGGTAACAATAGTAACATCATAAATTCAAAATCTTAATCTCTATATTAAATGAGCATTAGAATGTAACTTGATTTCAGTAAAATCTCTAACAGGTTTGTTCTAAATCGGACCTGAAATTCTCACTTGTGAAGATGTTTGAGGCTTGAGGTTGTATGACATTGCAACAATTGACTTGTTGAGTACATGATGACATTAGGTCATTGTGAAATTGAATATATGCTACTTCGGTATGAAGATTGATTGCACAAACTGTGTTTTCTAAATAATGTTTCCAATGAAACCTGAAATGGCTCTTTTTACGCTGAAATCATCTGTCATCTTTAATCTACTATCAATTTGAGTGACAAGGGTAGCTAAACCATATGAAAATGCTCCGAAGATGTTACAGATGCATGGAAGCTCTGGAAATTTAGCCCCTCACTATTTTATCTGATGGAGGGGCATTAGGCCCAAGACAACTTTTGTACATAAATAAATGTAAAGGGGGGTCTCATGTTTTATTTCCTTATGAAATTATCCATAGTTGAGCTAATTTAGTTAATTTTTAGAGAAAATGCAACTTCCGGAATGATTAATGGGCACCTGAAGAGATAGTCAGTTTCAGAAGTTAAGCTAATTCTAGGAATCCATCTCCGTCTGTCAGAGCATTAGTCTCAGAGTTAGGAATTTGAAGAGTTTGTGAGTCATCGAGAAATTCGAATCAATTCATTGTAATTGCTATAAAAATAAACCTCCGTGACAGAGTTGATAGAATTGCACAGAAGACCTACAAAGAGAACTGCATAGAGCTACATAGGGAAGAGGAGGCCATTGTATCGAAAATCTGGCTGAGGACCAGGAGACTGTAAGAAATTTCATTTATATAAGGAATCTATTAGTATTATATGTGCGTTGATTGAGTAATTTTTCTAAGTGTGAATATATGTACGCATCTTGGTGGAAGATAATTGAAATCCCGTGGTAATTAAGAAACCCTGTGATGATGTTATGTGCATATAGACTAGTTGAGTTCTCGGTGGAACACGAGCTAATGACTCAAGACTTATGAGCATTGGTGAATTCCACAGATAACTGTGTCAAAAATTTGCGGAATTTCTCTATAATCAGTTGTGTGAACAGAGGGTGAATTAGGTTAATGACATTCCCGTGCACCTATGGTAGAGCATGGAGATGCTGTGCTCGAACCTCCGTGAGCTAGGTAAAACCTTGTAATGAGTGTTGTGAATGTGTAGGAGATTGAATGAACCAAGGACCGATGTATCGATTTGCAGAGACGATACTAACCTTGTTGGAACCATAAGACATAGACTGTGGCATATTTAATGCGTCATGTCTCCTCGAAATGGTCGTGCCCGAGTTCGTTTGGTATGGCCGCATGAAGGATGAACAACGAGGAAGAGTTCAATGGCAGTAAGGTGTTGGTAAGCAGATGGAACGTGGAGTAAGAGTAGTCGGAACCTTGAGGACCGCACAGTAAATATGGGTTTTCGGCATATTGCACCGCCTTTGTACGGTAAGTAGTATTCCCCATTTGGATGCGATCAATGTCATAGGCTGACACATGGCCTTGAGTGGTTTTGAAAACCAACTCTCATCGCGAGTTAACGATCGTGCAACTAACTCGCATGATATCCAGTTGGATCGTTGGATCGTCAAGGCCAGAGTGACGTATTATCCACTGTTGGATGTGGAAAGGCCGCTAGAACTGGGACCCACGCGTATATACGTCGAATATTGTTGTCCTAACTAAGGTTCAATGGAGGTATTAATATTTCACGGTCGAATTATGTTCATAACAATTGGAACGCCTACAATTCATAACAAATATTGGAGATTTACGATCCTATTTTAAAGTTTCATTTTTTTTATAAATTGAACCCACCATCGGTATACCGATGCTTTGTAAGTGTCGCTCTTCCGACGCCTTATAAGCATCGGTATTCTGACATTTTGAACGATTTCCATTTTCGTCGGTCTTGTGACGTCTGTTGATATTGTGACAGTTCTTCCTGGCGTCGGTATTGCGATGCTTTTGGAAAGCGTCAGTATTGCGACGCTTCTGGAAAGCGTCGGTCTTGCGACACTTTTGCAATGCATCGGTCTTGTAACACTTTTGTACGGTGTTGGAATTGCGACAGTTTAGAAACATCTGAAGAGCGACAGTATAAAGATGTCAGAAGAGCGACGTTCAAAACGTCGGACCACATTTCATCGGAATTGCGACAGTTCTTCCAGGTGTTGGTATTGCGACGCTTTTGGAAAGCGTCGGTATTGTGACACTTCTGGAAAGCGTCATTCTTGCGACACTTTTGCAATGCATTGGTCTTGTGACACTTTTGTACGGCGTCGAAATTGCGACAGTTTAGAAACGTCGAAAGAGAAACAGTATAAAGACATCAGAAGAGCGACGTTCAAAATGTCTGACCACATTTCGTCGAAATTGTGACACTTTACAAACGTCGGAAGAGCGACAGTTTGGGAAACATTGGAAGAGCGACGCTTGTTCGGAAGTGACGGAAAAAGTGTCGGTATTGCGACACTTTGTCAAGGCATCGGAATTGCGATGTTATGGTGAACCATGTTTTGTCCATCCTCGAACTATCGCTCTTGCGACGACTATGTGTCAGAATAACGACGAAGTTGCCGTTGGAAATTGGGCCAAATTTTATAGTGTAGTGAGTTTAAGGTGTGTTAAGTAGGGAGTTACAAGGTATGTTAGGTAGTGCTAAGGAATGTTAGAGTGCTAGGGAAACATGCCAAGATGTGTTAAGTGTCAAGATGTGCTAATGCATGCCAAGGTGAGTTAGGGAGTGTTAAGGAAACATAAGGGAGTACTAGGTCAAAATTTATGGAAATGAATGAATAAGAGTGTGTGACAAGGGGTGTCAATGAGTTCCATGTGTACTAAGGAGGGAGTGACAAGGCATGCTAGGAAATTCCAATATATGTTAGAGTGCCAAGGTGGCATGCCAAGGTCTGTCAGGTGCTAGGGTGTTTCAACACGTACTAGCAAGTGTTAGGAAGTGCCAAGGAAACACAAGGGAGCATTAGGTCAAATTGATGCATGGAAATAAAAAACCAAGAGTTTGTGATAGGAAGTGTCAGTGAGTTCGAAGTGTGCGAAGGAAGGAGTGACAAGGTATGTTAGGCATTGTTAAGGCATGCTAGAGGCCATCACAGCATGCCAAGATGTGCTAGGTGCTAGGGTGTTCCAACAGGTGCCAGGGAGTGTTAAGGATTTCTAGGGAAATAGAAGGGAGAAATAGGTCAAAATGCATGGAAATGAATGAATAAGAGAATGTGACAGGGAGTGTTGGTGAGTTATAGATGTGCTAAGTAGGGAGTGACAAGGTATGTTAGGTAGTGCCAGGGAATATTAGAGTGTCAGGGAAACATGCCAAGATGTTTAAGGTGTCAGGGTGTGTTGATGCATGTTAGGGAGTGTTAGGGAGTGCTAGGGAAACACAAGGGAGTGCTAGGTAAAAATTTAGGGAGATGAACTCATAAGAGTGTATGATAAGGGGTGTTTGTGAGTTCGAGGTGTGCTAAGGAGGGAGTGACGAGGTTATAATTTAGACAATGCTAAGGCGTGTTAGGGAGTGCTATGGTGTGCTAGGGTGTGCCAAAGCATGCCAAATGAATTTAGGGGACACTAACACGTGCTACATAGTGCTACGGGATTTTAAGGCATGCTAGGCGTTATGACATGTCACGATGTAAACTATGTTTCTTAATTATTTTATGACCATGAATGAATGTGAGCCTTGTATTGCTAACTGGTTAAGTGGGATCAGTTGAGATTAGACATGAGTATCCTAAGATGAGTTATAGGCAGTTCTTAGGTGAGCAGGGAATAATATAATTGTATTAATTGTAACTTGGTCAAGTTTTTTTAGTCGAGGTAGGATTTGGTTGGGTTCCTAATTTGCAAAAGAGGTAAGGGTAGTTATGAGGGCATGATTGCTAAGGAGTTCCAGGGTGTGCTAACAAATTCCATACAATGTTAATGCATGTTGAGGAATTTTGGGAAGCGTTGAGGCATCACAAAGGAGAACTAGGTCAAAATGCATGGAAATTAACAAATAAGAGTGTGTGCCAGGTAGTGTTAGTAAATTCTAGGTGTCCCAAGGACGAAGTGTGTTAGGATAATTTTAAAATATGACTTTTAGGTGGAAATCTTGTGATTGTGATAAGGGGCTAGACAAAATAATTTTGAGACAAAGGGAGACTTTGGGCTAGGCACAACACTATTTTTTCAATGACTCAGTTGGGTTCTATAAGGGCATGGCAACGAGGGAGTGCCAAGGTTGTGAGGGAATGCCAAGAAGTGCTAACATGTGATAGACAGTTCCAAGGCATGTTAGGAATGGTAAGACATGCCAAGTGTTAAGCCATGCCAAGACGTTCTAGGTGCTAGGGTGTGGCGCCAAAGCATGCTAGGGAGTGCTAGGGAGTGTCAGGGAAACACAAGGTTGCACTAGTTTCAATTGCATGGATATGAATGAATAAGAGTGTGTGATAGGGAGTGCTAGCGAGTTCCAAGTGTGCTAAGGAGGGAGTGACAAGGTATGCTATGAAGTGCCAATGCATACTATAGATCTAGAGAAGCATGCCAAAATGTACCAAGTGCTAAGGTGCACCAATGCATTGTAAGGGGTGTTAGTGAGTGCTAGGAAAAATCAAGGGAGGAGTAGGTAAAAATGCATGGAAATGAAAGAATAAGAGTGTGTGAAAAGGAGTGTCAGTGAGTTCTAGGTGTGTTAAGGAGGGAGTGACATGGTATGCTAAGCAGTGTTAAGGCATGCTAGAGTGTCAGGGAAACATGCAGCCAAGGTGTGCCAGATGCCAAGGTGTACCGATGCATGCTAGGAAGTGTTAGGGAGTGTCAGGGAAACACAAGGGAGAACTAAGTCAGATTAATGCATAGAAATGGATGAATACAAGTTTGTAACAAGAAGTGTCGGTGGGTTATGGGTGTGCGAAGGAGAGAGTGACAAGGTATGCTAATAAATGCTAAGGCATGGTAAAGGCCAGGGAAAAATTCCAAGATGTGCAAGGTGCTAGGGTGTGCAAATGGAAGCCAAGGAGTGTTTGGGAGTTCCAGAGAAACATAATGGAGTAATAGTATTTTAAAATTCATGGAAATGAATGAATAAGAGCGTGCGATAGGGAGTGTCGGTGAGTTCTAGGTGTGCTAAGGAGGGAGTGACAAGGTATGGTAGGTAGTTACAAGAAATTTTAGACTGTCAGAGTGACATGCCAAGATGTGCTAAGTGTTAAGGTGTGTCAATGCATGGAAGGGAGTGTTAGTGAGTGCCATGGAAACAAAAGGGAGAACTAGTTCGAAATGCATGGAAATGAACGAATAAGAGTGTGTGATAGGAAGTGCCGGTGATTTACAGGTGTGACAAGGAGGGAGTGACATGGTTATATGCTAGGCATTACGAAGGCATGCTAGAGTGTCAGGGGATGTAAAGGAGTGGTAGTGTGTACTAGGGAGTACCAAAGCATGCCAAGGAATGCAGGGGATGCTAACACATGCCACATAGTGCCAAGGAATTCTAATACGTGTCAGGTGATATGGCATGTCAATAAGTAAATTTTGTTTCTTAGTTGTTTTACATCCACGGTTGGATGTGAGCCTTGTCTTGGTAACATGTTAAGTGGGACGATTTGAGATTAGACATGAGTAGCCTAAGATGAGTTATAGGTATTTCTTAGGTGAAAAAGGCATAGTTTTAATTTCCACAACACATGAGAAATGGGGTTTGGCCTTAGAATATTTGATGCAAAAACACTAAAGTTCCACAACAAATCTACTTTAATGCATAACTAAATATACACACAAAAGGGAACATGATCATTTTTAACTTTTACAAACCATTCTTCATTATATTAAAAACTATAATACAATAGGCTATAGATCTTGTACCAGGGATCATGGTCCTTTACAATCACATTGATACAAGGAATACAACTAGGGCTTGGTGTGAGTCCTTCGAAAACCAATATATCCTGAACAAGACAACACCTAACCTACTTGTTGATGGTGGCCACAAACAACCATTTCAGTCCATGTGTCCTGAAAAAATATAGCAGGCCCTCTTGCCTCCCATTCTGCAAATCCTCAATATGCCTCTATAAATGAGCTCAACTCATTTAGGTTACTAAACTTAGCTCAAAAAACTCTTCCCTCTAGCCGCCTCCCTTGTCCTTCAAGGTATGCAACACTTAGGGTATTTGATCAGTTGTTCACAACTCTGTTTGTTAATAACTCTTTTTTCTGCCCACTTTTTCCATAGTATTTATCCAAGATGACAATTCTAGGGCTATAGAGGTTGCCTTTCTTTTCACTAAATCAATCCTCTGAAATACAGTGAAGTAGGGCTAGTTGGCTGGCCCACTTGATTGTTATTGTTGATTTATAACAACTTTTTTGTTATCCAATATATGAACATATGTCAACTACTCCTCTTATCATCCTTCTAACAATCTATAAATTACTGAACTAGGGTCACAAATCACCCACTAAGAATTCATTGACTAATTTTTTATAGGCTGCTCCAGAGCTCTGTCTAAAACTCTCTAGACAGTCCACCAAAATCAACTCATGTTCATGTCAATCCATTCTTCATAAGGTACATTTCTTCCGCTCAATATTCTACTCAGGTTCCACCCTCCTTTGGATCTGATATCTCCACACATACTTCTGCAAACCATCTTCTAGATTTGTGGCCTATATTACAAAGATAAACCTCTCTCTAAGGGTCAAAACCCCTCCTAGTCTACATAGATTTGTCACAATCTTAAGGGCATACCTTATGGAATAAACATGATAGGAAACCACCCTAACTAGGGCCTTATACTTATGTTCTAATTCCTTTAGAACAAACCATATCCACCCATAGAAAAAACAACTCTTGCCTCCATAAGAGACTCTGACTAACTCATATGGATCCATAGATTTTGGGCATTTATTTGAATGAATCTTTACATGAACTTCAGATATCTACGACCCTCAAAATAGGGTTACCTCAATCAATATTAATCATGTGGCTACTTATTTTATGGCCCTAAATTCCAATTCATACCCTCCTCCATTTATGTTGGTCTTTGTCACAGACATTGTGGCCTAGTAACCAAAAAAAGACAAGGTCTCAACCCTCTCTGCTATTTCATAATTTGATGTGGCCTTCATATAGATACACCATTGAAATCAAATGCCCAAATTTTCATGATAAACCTCTCTTGAGCTCGATATTCTAGAAGAGAACCAACAATATGCCATCATACTTCCTAGCTCGAACCCATTAAAGTATGTGGAATTATTGTGAAACCTCACATAATGATCTTGCTCTTGGTGGATGATCATGGCCTCCCTTTAGCAGCCAAGGGGTGTTGGGAAGTGTCATGGAATCACAAGGGAGAACTAGTTCAAAGTGAATGGAAATGAATGAATAAGAGTGTCTGTCAGTGAGTGTCATTGAATTCCAGGTGTCCCATGGATGATGTGTGTTAGGAGAATTTCATAATAGGAATTTTTGGAGGCAAGCCTATGATTGTGATAAGGGGATGGAAAAAGTAGTTTTAGACAAAGGGATACTTTGGGCTAGACACAACACTATTTTTTCAATGACTTGGTTGGGTTCCCAATTCGCAAAAAAATTAAGGCTATCGAAGAGGGCATGAAAACTAGGGAGTACCAAGGTGTGCAGGGAATCTGAGGAAGTGATAACACATGCTAGGAAGTTCCAAGACATGTTAGGCATTCCAAGATGTACTAGGTGCTAGGGTGTGGCGCAACGCATGCTAGGGAGTGCCATGGAAATAGAAGAGAGGACTAGTTTCAATTGCATGGAAATGAATGAATAAGGGTGTGTGATAGGGAGTGTCAGCAAGTTCTAGGTGTGATAAGGAGGGAGTGGCAAGGTATTCTAGGAAATTTCAAGGCATGATAGAGTGTTAGGAAATAATTCCAATATGTGCCAAGTTCTAGGGTGTGCCAATGTGTGCCAAGGAGTGTTATGGAGTGCTAGAGAAACACAAGGGAGAAATATGTCATAATGGATGGAAATGAATGAATAAGAGTGTGTGATAGGGAGTGTCAATGAGTTCCAAGTGTGCTAAGGAGGAGTGACAAGGCATACTTGGAAGTCTTAAGGAACTCTAGAGTTAGGGCGGCATGCAGCCAAGATGTGCCAATGCATGCAAGGAAGTGTTAACTGGGAGTGCAAGGGAAACACAAGGGAGCACTACGTCAAAATGCATGGAAATGAACAAATAACAGTTTGCGATTGGAAGTGTTAGTGAGTTCCAGGTGTACTAAGGAGAGAGTGACAAGGTATGCTAAGAGTGTTAAGGCATCCTAGAGGCCAGGGTGACACGCGAAGATGTCCTAGGTTCTAGGGTGTACCAACATGTGCCAAGGAGTGTTAAGGAATGCTATGGAAATACAAGGGAGCACAAGATGAAAATGCATGGAAATGAATGAGTGAGAGTTTGTGACCAGGAGTGTCAATGAGAGATAATTGTGTTAAGGAGAGAGTGACAAGGTATGCTAGGTAGTGCCAAGGAATTATAGAGTACTAGGGTGGCATGCCAAGATGTGCCAGGTGTTAGGGTGTGCCAATGTGTGCTAGGGAGTGTTAGGGAGTGTCAAAATGCATGGAAATGAATGAATAAGAGTATGTTATAGGGAATGTCAACAAGTTCTAGGTGAGTTAAATAAGGAGTTACAAGGTTATATGTTAGGAGTGCAAAGGTATGCTAAACTAATAAGGCATGTCAGGAAGTGATAGGTTGTGTTAGGGTGTGCAAAAGCATGCCAAGGAATGTAGGGGATGCCAACACATGCCACATAGTGCCAAGGCATTTAAAACATGCCCGGTGCTATGGCATGTAAAGATGTAAATGTTTTTGCTTAGTTGTTTTGTGACCACAGTTTGATGTGATGAGCCTTGTCTTGGAAACTTGTTAAGTCGGATGAGTTGATATTGGATATTAGTAGTCTAAGATGAGTTACAAGTAGTTCTTAGGTGAACAAGGCATATGTTGAATTCACATGACACATGATAATATGGATTTGGTCTTAGAATATTTGATGCAAACACACTCAAGTGCCACAACACATCTACTTTGCACTACAAAATCTACACATATCAAGGAATCAACTAGTGCACATGATCATTTTTTACTTTTTCAAACCATTCTTCATTAAATTACAAACTATAATATAATAGGCTAGAGCTCTAGTACCAGGGATCATGGGCCTTTACAATCACATTGATACAAGGAATAAAACTAAGGCTTGGTGTCAGTCTTTTTACAACCAATCTACCTTGAAAAAGATAGCACTTGACCCACTTTTTGATGGTGGCCACACATATCCCTTTCATTCCACATATCCTGAACACATCTAGTAGGTCTTCTTGCCTCCCATTAAGAAACTCATCAATATTACTCTACCAATGAACTCAACTACTTTAGGTTACTGAACTCGGCTCAAAAAAAATTTCCCTTTATCTACCTCTTTTTTCCTTTAAGATCTGCAACACTTAGGGTTTTTGGTTAGCTGTTCACAACTCCATTTGTGAACAACTCTTTGGTCTACCCACTTTTTTCCATACTCCTACTCCAATATAAAAAGTCTGGGGCTATGGATGTTTCCCTTCTTCTCACTGGCATAATCCTCTACAATACAGTGAACAAGGACTAGTTGGCTAGTCCACTTGACTGCTACTTTATTCATTTAAAGTCTACACGTCCTTAGGCACAATACACCTACCCTTCTACCAATATTGTTTTCATTCACAAGCACATGACTTAAGGCTCTTCTTTGAAAGTCACCTAACAATCCTCCAATTGTACTTCGACTGCCATCAATTTTCCCAACCACAATCAATTATTTTACTGATCTAGTGCCCACAAAACTTCCCTCATCTAGGGCTCTTCAAATCTGCCACCTAATAGTGATTTGAGTCCTCTCAAAATAACTACTCTTGTGTACCAATTTATTTTTTGTCCAATCTATGAACAAATTTGAACTACTCCTCTTATCATCCTTCTAACAATTTTTAGATGACTAAACAAGGGTCACAAATACTCCACTAACAATCCATTGACTATATGTTTATAGGTTGCTTCATATCTCTGTCTAAAACTCGATGGATAGTCCACTAAAATAAACTCCTCTTTATATAAATCCATTCCTTATATGGCACATTTATTCTGCTCAATCTTCTACTTAGGTTCCACCTTACTTTGGATTTGTTATCTCCACACATAATTTTGAAACCCATCTTCCAAATATTTGGTATACATTGCAGAAATAAACCTCTCTCTAAGGATCACGACCCCTCTTCTTCTACGCATATTTGTTACAGTCTTAAGGCCATACCGTATGGATTGAACATGATAGGAAACCTCCCTAAATAGGGCATTATACTTATATTCTAATTTATTTAGAACAAACCATATCCACCCATAGAAAAAACAACAAATCTTGCAACCATAAGGGAATCGACCTAGCTCATATGGATCCATAGATTATGGGCATTTCTTTGATTGAATCTTGACCTGAAAATTAGATCTCTAAGACCCTAAAACTAAGGTTACCTCAGTCAATATTACACTTGTGGCTACTTATGTTCTGGCAATAAATTCTAATGCATACCCTCCTCCATTTGTGTTGGTATTTATCACAAACCTTGAAACCATACTAACCACCACAAGATATGGTCTCAACCCTCTCTACTATTTCAAAATTTGATGTGGCCTTCAAACAAAAACACCACTAAAATCACATGCCCAAATTCTCATGAGCCGCCTCTCTTGATCTCGATCTCCCATAAGAGAACCAAAAATATTCCATCCTACTTCCTATCTCGAACCCATTAAGGTATGTGACATTATTGTGAACCCTCAGATGATGATCTTTCTCTTGGTGGATGGTCATGGCCTCCCTTTAGAAACCCTTACTCAACCCTCTAACTCGACCTACTTTAGGACTAAATCTCTCCTGGAATATTTAATCAATTGATCTCCTTCTCACTTGATGTTATTGCCTTCATACTAAGGACTCCTTAAATATATTTTCCTAGCTAGGCATCTTAAGAACCCTCTAGAACTTACAATATTTATCCACTTAGACCATATGAAATTATAATTTTCATTTTTAATGTTCTTTTAGATTTTAAACCCCATCTTGGGTCCAAAAATCCTTCGCTTGGGTTGTTTTCCCACAAATAATTTTGTGACCAAACTCACACAAACCCATCTCACTAGGCTTGTGGATTACCTCCCAAGCTACACAATTCAACAACATAGTCTAGTTGTAGAAATCATAACTTGGTCAAGCTCTTGTAGTCAAGTGAGGACTTGGTTGGGTTACCAAGTTGCAAATTAAGTAACGGTAGTTGTGAGGGCATGATAAATAGTGAGGGTTAGGTCATTCCAAGGAATGAAAAGGAATGCTAACACATGTTGGACAATGTGAATGCATGCTAAGGAGTATTAAGGAGTGTCGAGGCATCACAAGGGAGAACTAGGTCAAAATTAATGGAAATGAACAAATAAGAGTGCGTGTCATTGGATTCAAGTGTGCCAAAGACGAAGTGTGTTAGAAGAAGTTAATAATAGCATTTTCAAGATGCAAACCTATGATTGTGATAAGGGGCTCGAAAAAGCAGTTTTAGACAAAGTGAGACTTTGTGTTGGACACAACACTATTTTGACTTTATCTGTTATTTTTATATGACATGTGGCACACTTTGGATGAATGCTCATGTTTTAAACTATTTTAGACAATTTCATATTGTACATTGTTGTGTATAAGTTTTGGGGAACTTAGCTAACTTATATCTTGTGTATCTTGCAAACTCTTAGTTAATGATCTATTGTTTATATGAACTAGAAATACATGTGAAGTATTTTTTATGTAAGCTATGTTTCTTAGTTGTTTTATGTCCATGGATAGATATGATCCTTGTCTCGGTAAGTTCTTGAGTGGTATAAGTTCAACTTGGAAATGAGTGGCCTAAGATGAGGTATAGGCAGGTCTTAGGTGAACAAGGCACAATCTACTTGTACTAGGTGCAATTGGTCAAGTTGTTGCGGTGGAACTAGGCCAATATCACATGAACTGCAGTAGCCAAGGACTTGGTTGGGTTCCCAAGTCGTGAAAAATGTAAGGATAGTTGCGAGGGCATGAGTGCCAAGACATGCTAGGGAATTCTAACATGTGCCAGATAGTTCGAAGGCATGTCAAATATGATAAGATGTGTCAAGTGATAAGGCATGCCAAGATGTGAAATGGTGTGAAAATATGTGTTAGGGACTATCAAGGCAACAAAAAGAGAAAAAAGTTAAACTACAAGGAAATGAACACATCATAGGGTTAATAAGTCATCAATTTACCTTTTCAAGGAGGGAAATGCTAGGCACATCAACATTAGGTGGAAATCGGTGCCAAGTGCCAAGTGCTAGTGCATTCTAAGTGCCAAATCATCATTTGTTACTTCTCATCTACTTTCCAATAATTTATATCAAATAACTTTAATATTAAACCATGCCAAATAATACCAAGGCATATTAATGAATGATAGACATGCTAATAATTTCCAAGCGCCAACAACTGCCAAGTTACAATGTGTGTTAGGGAGCGATACATGTGTTATGAAGTGGAAGGGCATGTAGAAGAGTGCTAAGGTGTGACAGAGTGTGTTAATGCATGTTTAGGAGTGTTGGGGGTACTAGGGAAACATAAGGGACCACTAGGTAAAAATGTATGGAAGTGAATGAATATGAGGGTGTGCCCAGGAGTATCAATGAGTGATAGCTATCATGCCAAGGATGGAGTGACAAGGTATGTCAAGTACTAGTAAGGCATGATAGGGAATATCTGGGCATGTCAAGAAGTGCCAGAGTGTGCTAGGGTGTTCTAATGCATATTAACATGTGCCAAATAGTGCTAAGTCATGTAAGATGTTAAGGCATGCTAGGATGTGCAGGGTGCCACGGTATGTAAATATGTGTCAAGGAGTATCAAGGAAAAAAAAATAGAACCAACCAAAAATGCAAGGAAATGAACACACAAAAGGGTTAATAAGTCAGGACTTTATCTTTTTCAAAAGGGGCATGCTAGGCACACTAATAACAGGTTCCAATACATGCCAAGTTCCAATGTGTGCCAAGTGCTCATGTATGTTAATGCATGCCAGAGTGTTCCAGGGAAAGATAGGGACTACAAGGCATTCCAACACATGCTGTGATAATATTATGCTATGCTAGGGCCTGTCAACATGTGTTTGGGTTTCCTAGTCATGACAAGATGTTCTAGGTACAAATAATTCTAAGATATGCGAGGTGCCAAGGAATGTTAGTGTGTTCCAAAGCATGTTAATATGTGCTAAGAGTGTTGAGGAGTGCTAGATCTTGCTGATTAATAGAATTTAAAAATCTTGATTATGTATTAAATAATATAGTTTCTAAACACACTAGTGGAACTTTACCTAAAGGGAATTTGTTAGATAATAAACCTAATAGAGATTAATAATGTATTGACTCATAGGAAAAATATATTTTCATTAATTGTGAGAAATGATACACAATAATTACTTATTAACAAATTGAGTGACTCTAACCAGTATATGGCTTTGGAAACATAATGAAAATGAATCCACAACAATGGTATTAAATCGTTAACTTTTGACAAAAAATATAGTAACATGCACATAGCGTCATCCAAAACTTGTTGGAATGATCAATGATGACGAAAATTTTTCGACCATCACCAAAAGTAACCAAAAAGAACATTGGTGAGGGTCAATAAAAGATCATCACTAAAAGTGTCACCAAAGGGAGAATTAGTGGCGGGCCTTTAACAACTCTCACCAAAACTGTCACTGAAAATCGCTTTGGTGACAAACCTTAAAGGGCCGTCACTATATGCACTTACAACAACGCTTTTTTAAGGAACATCACCATATGAGACATTGGTGACAGACCTTAAAGGTCTGTGACAAGCATGAACCTCACCAATGTCATTTTTTCTTGTAGCGAAAGGATCAGAGCACGGTAGATCAGTCTAAATCATCTCAAGGTAAAGACCTGGTGAATGAATGGGAACAATTTTCCCAAGAAATAAAGACACCTAAAGAAAAGGTCAATACTGACCAAGCAGCAAGTTTTCAAACACCAGAGCCTTCTCAGAAAATAGTTGAAACTTTCAACCTTCTATAGAGAATCCCAACAACACAGAGCAAAGAAATAATTTTAGCTTACTCTACAGATCAAATCATTGTACAGATTGAAGACATTCCATCATTGGATATTTTCTACAGTCCCAACCACAGAGTTGTGGTTAAAAGGAATAAGAGAAAAATAACTAATGAGACAACTACTAAAACGACAGATGAATCAGTTTATGTCCTTTGGAAGGATTCATTACAGGATCCCATTGATCATCTGACTAAATTGTCACAATATGCAGGAGCTTATGCCACAGCCACTGTAGATAAGGCAACTGAAGTTAGAACCTTGTTGAAACAGAAAGAATCCAGAATACCGGAATTAGAATAGATGTTAGATGCAGAGAAAGTAAATACTACTAATCAAATCAGAGAAAGTTCAACACAATTCCATAAAGATATTGAAAATCTTAAGTTAGAACATCACACAGAGCTTAAAGAGAAACAGACACAGCTAGAAGAAGCCATGGCAGAGTTACAGAATCAATCACAATAAAAAAAATTCATTAAAGAAGCACTTGAGATAAATGCTTTGATAAAGAAACAACAACAAATATTTTGTCATAAAGCTACTACAATTGATTCCTATTTTGATTCCAATAAAATAATGATTCAGCAAATTGCAATCCAAAAACTAGAATGTGAGAAACTTCAAAAGAAAATTGAAGAACACATTCAGTGGCAAGACTAAGATATGGGAAAGCAAGCTAATCTACCACAAATAGACAAGCTTCACAAAGAATTATTATTTACAGAATGGGAAGCACAGATCATCCAAACAGAAAGAGTAGCAACCAAGACATCCAACAAATCAAGTGAGGTTATACAACTCTTATGTGACCAATTATTTAAAACAAGATTTCTTAAAGAAAGCACGTATGATGTGTTTTCAATAACAAAAGAAGTAGAATTAAAATGGACATAGAGAGCAGAACAACAGGAAGAAATAATCAATAAAGTCAATAAGTTGGATCAGGAAAATTATTGGAATTTTATGATCAAACCTTATCATCAACAACAAACTCTTCTATTTATCACAAAATTAGCCAAAAAGTCTCAGTCGACAATCTCAAATGCTATCTTCAAGGACCAAATTCGATCATGAATATCTTAGCCAGCTTAGCTCAAGACAATGCTAGATATCTGCCAACTTCGTGATCACACATAAATGCATGATCCATAAAGTCAGGATTATCAGTTCTAAATTCCTAGATTATTGTTCAAGTTAAGTTTTAGAGAAAGGTTTTTTGAAACCTCCTCTACATTTTTTTAAATCATTTAATTAGTTTGTAGTTAGTTTTAGTATTTAAACCCTTCTCATGCATTTAGAGAAGGGTGCAAGATTTTGTTAAGAACATTTGCAAAGAATGCTTAATTGTAAGTAAGTTTGTGAATGCCTTGATGAAATAATGGAACACGACCTTATTCAGTTATAAAAATCATTTTGTTGATCAATGTTGGTGCATTTCTGTATTCTTTGGATGACTCTTTTATTGGAAGATTGAATATGACCTATTATCATTGATCCGATAAGAAGAAGTAATACACATCTGGTACTATTATCATGTATGTTATTTTTGTTTTTGAATGTTAGTGATGAACTCAGCTTTCATGAATCATATATGGAATTAATTCTTTATGTCTGGAATAACCGTTGCACTATTGTACGGTATAAAGATACAAATTAGTTATTTTATATATGGTCATCAGATAAATGCGATATATCTTTCATTTTATTCTGATTAACTCTTTTTTCAAGAGAATCATATTACAAAGTAATAATTCTATTAAATCTGTGATGATTTCATCATCATAGATTGACTAGATATCTCTTTAAACCGCATTAAATTATCATCCCCGAGTTAGATTAAATTTAATTCAAAGTTTTTCATTTAGAAATAAATTTATCTTAGTTTGTAGTAATTCATCATTTCAAAATGTTTTGAAAAGAAATCCCACAAATTATCTTAAAAAACCCAAATCTGGCAAACTGGTCCCATCACACCTAGTCAGAGCCACTACCCCAAACAGAAAAGGAACTGCTTTAAGGTACGGACCGGGTAGTTATCCCTCTTTGTTGTTGCCGCAGATTTCTGAGGCCTCAACATTTTTGGCGCTAGAAGGAGGGCCTGACTATGAATGGAAGATAAGTCTAAAATTCAAAACCCTCATAAGATTCAAAACCCTCATAAGAGTCGATCTCCTCGAAAGCATTCTATAATTTCCTGATCACAATCTAGATCACCAACTCAGAAATCAGAAGTAGTGGAAACCTTTCCATCATCCCCTAAAGTATCAGGTCATCTATCTACTTCATAATTCACTCCTTAATCTCCCGAATTTCAGTCCTTAATTCAGAAATTAGAAGGAATATATATTTCTGCTGAAAAGCCTGTTAACCAAGAAACTTCTGAGGAAAGTATTACTTCTTTATTTAGAGAAATTGGTATTTTAACTCGATCTAAAATTGAGAAGCATGGAATTTCCCCTTTTGATTTTCCATTAGAATCTCATCGCAAAAAAGTTTCTATATCCAGATCTAATTCAGAAACAAGTGAAGTCACATCAAATTTTCCTTCAGTCATTCCTCCACATTCTCCTAATCAATCCACATCTTCTCTATCTCCCATTTCTTCTACGTAAACAATCAGTGTTGTCACAAGTAGTACTGTTCCAGTCATAAGTTCTTCATTAATTACCCCTACTCCTAGATCTACTTCTACATATTCACAAACTCCAAATCCAGTTATGGTTGATCGACCTTGGACGAATCCTGGTGATGTATTAATAGCAAATCCTAATCCTCTTCCAGATTATCTAGAAAAATGGTTACCTAAATATAATCCAGATGATGGTTTTCCTGCTGAATAACACATCAATAATTTTATGTTAGCCATGAATTTAAAATGAATTTCTCATGAAGATGTTGTAGTCAGATTGTTTCCATACACTTTACAAGGATCTGTGGGATCCTGGTACTTCTCTCTTCCAGCAGGATCTATTGCCAATTAGGCAAACTTTGAACAAGTTTTCCTTGCAAAATTTGGAGATGATAGGACTGTTGCATCCTTAATCAATGCTCTTTCCAATATTAAAATGAATTTGGGTGAAAAGATCAAATATTTCAAGTCCAGATTTAACAGGTTATTAAATAAAATCCCAAATGATTCTAAAATTGCTGTTGATGTACATATATAATGGTATATTTCTTGTGTATATTTATTCTTTACCTTCTAATATAGCTATTTTTTTAGATAAAGCCCATAAATATACTCTTTTAGAAAACTTGAAAGAAGCTCTCTCAGTAGAGAAAAGAATCTTAGAATTAGAAAAATGATCAGAGACAGAAGAAAGGAAAACAAAGAAAGTGAAAGTTAGTCAGGATTCTAAAAATAAAGTTTCAAAAGATCCATTTGACCTTGAAGGTCTTCAAAAAGTGCTAAAGACTATGTCAAATGATATGATTGATATAAAGAAACAAGTTTCTGAAACTTCAGCCACTAAAAAATCATTTCGTCCATTTAAGAAAAGTCCTCCTTCAACATCTCAATCTCCAAATGAGATTTCAAATGCTGAATCTAATCAAGATACTGAATATCCCTCACCTTCTGAAAATGAATTAGAGTCTGAAAAAGAAGTAAAATTAAATGGTTTATGGGATTTTATTCTTTCCACAGAAGAAGAAAATGAAGCTATGCCTGTATCTACAAGAAGTAAATATTCTTTAGATCCAATTGTTTCATATTCCAAACAAAATCCTGTTACCACGAAAGAAAAAAATAAAAAAATCTAAAACAGTACAGACAGATCTGATTTTATCATATCCTTCTACAACTTCCAAAACTTTGATTGTTTCAGATACAGTTGAATATAACATAGTTGAAGACATGAAAAAGATTAAAGCAAATATTTCATTACATGAAATGACCAAACTCAAACAACAACATAAAATATTGCTTAGATAACTCAAAGAAATTCTTGTAGAAGCTATACAATTGCCAGTTATAGCACAAGCTTCAAAATATATGGGAAAACCTCCATCATCTACCAATAAAGTAAATTCCAATGATATTTTTTTAATTGGTGATATATCTATCTCCCAAACTCCTCCTTTTCTTTTTACTTATGAAATTTTCAACAAAAAGGTTCATAATTTTCATAATTGAATGTGAAAAATCAGGATTAGAAATACAACAATTTATCAGTTTTTCTTTTGAGGTTTGCTTAAGGCTCATGGCTTGGGATATTATTAAAATTGGTTGGGTTAATTCTCAATCATGCTCATATTATTCAACCTAATGATTGTTTTCTGATCTTAAGAGGGGTTTAGTAAGGGGATACAAATTGATATGCTTTGTTTCAACTCCATGAGTGATGGTCGTATTTCCCGACCTACACCCTATGTAGGCATCTACCGTGGCTAACCAAGGCCTCCCCAAGGTCAAAGGATGCCCTCCCAAGTTGGTTTTAGGTTGAAGAACATAAAATTCTGCAGGGTACTCCCATGAATCCAATGATATGACAATGTCTTCTAATACCCCCTTTGGCTCTACCTTATACCTATTTGCTAATTCTAACATAGTAGGAGTAGGAAGTAAGTCAAAGGACCCTATGTGAGATAAATTCTCCATAGTAATCACATTGATGGCATCACCTAAATCAATTAGAGTGTTCTTTATTGGATACCCATTGATAAAGGCGGTAACCAAAAGGTTTCCAAGATCTGCAAATTTCTCAGTAACAAGTTCGATGGACATAAGGTTTGCAAGTTTCCCACCTACTCGAATTGTGGAGGGTTCTTTTTATGTCTTCATAGTTTCTTGGTACATAGTTCCCTCATTGTTTTGGTATTAATCAAGATATCCTTAATTACTTGTAGTAACGGGATTTTAATTTACACATTCCTTAGTTCAGACACAAGATCAAATTCAAGTTGTTTTATTTTCATCTCCAACCTCTCTGGAAAAGGAGGTTGGACCGTATGGGATGAGGAAGGTTATTGTGATCTTGAAGTGGTTTGTTCTGCTGGTTTAGGTGTGTTTTCTACTTCAGGTATTTCCAGAGTGTCTTCCTCTATAATCTCTTCATTTTTTCTAGGCTGAGTCACCACTTTTACCGATCTAAATTTAATTTCCCGCAGCGACACATGAAATTCCTGTAGCAAAGGAACATAAATTTCCTGTAGAGGCTGTGGTTTAATACAGTAAGTAGGAAAAGTGGGATAAGTGACCACTCCAATATTGTGAGTAGAATGGATGGTTTTATTGTTGGGATTAGATACTGGCTGGGCAGGAGGTTGTGTGGGACAAGGCTGATTTGGTGGGGAAGGAAACTAAAGTTGTTTTTGTTGTGGTTGTACCATTTGTTGTAGTATGGGTTGTGGTGGATAAAAATTCTGTGATGGAAAATTTTGTGCATCAGGGTAAGAGGATTTCCCCTGCCAAGGTTGTTGTGGATGCCACGACTACCAAGAAATTATAATATTCCACGTCTTATTATGAGAATAAGGAATTTGAAAATGTGGTTGTGACATACCTGTAGGATGTGGTTTCCATGCTATTTGAGGTGCCATTGCATAGAGTGGATTGGCAGCTCCCTGATCTGCTAGATATGATGATTTAATCTCAAGAAGAGAAGGACATTGATCAATAGAATGCTTAGATTCAAAAAATCTACATACCTCTATACTGTCTGCAGGGCATTCCCTTAGAGAATGTTTTTTCCTGGATTTGGAGAAAAACTCGACCAGTGATTTCTCCAATTCCTCTTCTTTCATCTTAGCCTATAAAACATCCAATTGTGAAGACAAAGTGCTAAGAATAAAAATCTTAAAATTTTCAAATAAATTACGCATTTCATCTCTTGTTACTCCAGCCCTGGAAACTGATTTGACAAGCTTGGAATAAGTGTCTCCTGATCCTCCTCCAACTTTAGAATTTTCCCTTGAATATATTCGACACATCTCACACACATCATCATAACTTAGCTTTGATATATCACCTACTCCCATTAAGTTCAAATCTCTAGAAATTCCGATCTGATTTCCCTGAGAAATAATGTTCTCTTGGTATCTTTGCTCAGTTGATTCATCTTGAATCTCTACAAATTGTATTGAAAACTCTCCAAAAAGTCCTCAAGACTCTCCTCTTCCTTCTGATTCATGCAAAAAATTATTCTCTAAGGTCTCTAGTCTTGAAATAATATTGATACTTCTTCAGAAACGCCTTCTTCATTTCATCCCAAGTTGAAATGGAGTTTGAACCCAAACCCATAAACCACCTAAGAGTTGCATCCTGCAATGCAGCAGGAAAAAATTTCAGCTCTTGAGCATTGGAAGTATAGTCATAGCTTCTGCATAACACATCGAATTCGAATAAGAAGGTATCAGGATCTTCATTAGAGACACCAAGAGAATTAGGCAAGGCCGAAGGAGGATTTTTTTTCATCTGAGTAGCTCCACAGGTCTCCCTAATAGGAAATTCAAATGTGACCAATTCCTCTTATTTCTCATTATAGTATTTATCTGTGTTACCATTACCCTCTATATGGGCCATATCAGACCAAGAGAGAGTAGGACCTTTGTAAACTACAAATTCTTCATATTAAATGGTCTGAAACTATGGTTCCTGAATGGGATTAATGAGGCACTCCTCTTCAGGTTTACCATTGAGCAAAGATGTTGAATTCCTTACAAGAGGAGGTTATAAATGGGCAGTGACAAAATATTTTCCAACATAATATTTTGCTGTAGAAGTATTGATCTGGTTGGGGTCAATGACCAAGCTCTTTTCAGGACTACAGAAATCTTGTTCAGATTCTTATTCCTTTGTTGCCTTGTTTCTTGCATACCTCTTTATTCTTTCCATTTTATTAGTGAATGAAGTGGTGCTCACATCACCACCAAAAAAAATTGAAAATATTGGACCCTATTCATCTATTATGCAATAAAATTAAAAAAACTTATACTTACCAAATAATCAGGACATGGATTTGGGGAATTTTGATCTCTGCAGGTGCGTAGGCCTTACCCTACATCTTACCACTTTGACTCCCCCAGTCCTAAAAAATATCAAACAACAGAAATCACACTAAAACACTTTCAGTATCATCCCTTAACACCTCCCTGGCAACGATGCCAAAATGTTGGGTTAAATTATAGAATTATAATTTGACAACATAAATTATCAACCAAGGGTAGGTCAAATTATGAGATGCTATGCAAAATATATACAGGGAAATATCTTAAGTGCTTCTTAATTAAATCAGTCACACATTTATGAGAATGTGGTAAATCAGTTTTTTTTTGTGGACGCATCCTCTCATGATATGAAATGTCTACTATGCATACAATTTGAGTTAAAAAAACCATAATTGCACCTAAATTACTATAATCATAAGATATTTGATGAAAATATTCACAGAAAACTCCTCAAAAATTAGAGAACACAGTAATATTTTGAAGGAAAAATCCTTTAGCCATCAAAGAACGAGTTGGGTATGTTGTTGACAGAGGTATGAGATTTAATTATTGCAACCATTGTTTCCCAATTTATTCATCAACATTTCTTATCCATTATGAATTTACATGAACTTCATATAAAGACTTATAGAAGAGTGTCTATGTCCTTCCATGTATTGTCTATTGGTTGGTGTATAGGGAAAGTAAAGTATATCATGTGTGTCAGTTGTTTGGCTACTAGGGGTAAGGCAAAGTGTATGTAATAGGTATGGTCATATTACTACGATATTATGGTGTACTTGTGTTATGTTGTCAATCAAAGTCTTGTATGAGTCAACTAGATGTACTTGGGTTAAACTATGGAGGAACTTACAAGACTCTTAAAAATATTGAACAATGTAGAAGTTAGTTCCTTGAACCACCATGCATCATTGAACTAAAAAACCAAGAAAAACAATATACCTTTCTCAAGAGGGGCCCATTCCATTCTTCAAAAAGAAAAACCAATGGATTTGCAAAAGGGGCCAGAAATTAGACACAAAATATTTTCACTTGGGAAAATTATGAAATACATGAGGGTTATAGTGAATTCCCTTCTCAAACTGGAAGAACTAGACTCAATCCTTTCCGAGGTGGGCCAATCAGAAGGGAAGAAGTTAAGTTGGGCTCTAAAAATAGCCATGATTTCCCTAATACAACACAATTTCTTGGAGGTCACTTGTGAAGGGGTCAAACTTCCAGTTGCATCCTGTCTCAGTAACATTATGAGGCTAACTGCACCTATACCCCCTTACAATGATGATATTATTAGGGCAGTTTTTAGACTGATAATAGAGACCTTTCAGGACTTGGATAAAAATGTGGGTCCTACCTTTGGGAAAAAGCTCTCGATTTTAGAAATCCTAGCCATGGTAAGATCATATGACATCATGTTTGATCTAGAATGTAATGACATTATTCTTCAAGTGTTCCAATGCTTCTTCAACAATACGAAACATCATTCTAACACAGTCAAAACAAACATGTAGTTCATTTTTTCTTTAAATATGGGAGGTCATGGTGCCATCTACAAGAAGTTGTTGTCTAATTTGTTGGCCATTTAGAGGAAGGAACAAATGGTCTCACTTGCTACTTATGAAATAGTCAAAAGGTTGATTGATTATAACATAATATTTTTTATAAGAGAATTGATCAAGGAAGAGTTGTTGAGGATTTGTGGACCATTCAACATGAATGAGTTAAGGAAAAAGGGTATTTTATTCATTTGTAAGGAACCTCAGGGGCCTTGTTAGGACCCTATAATAATAGGTATATGTTCTCCAATAATCAATTTGAGAACTATTCTGATCATAGTTGAAATTTTTTCATTATAAGGTGCTCAACAGCCAGGGTTTAATGGATCACCAAATGTCTCAATTCAGATAGTCATTTCGTTGATGTGTGGTGTGAAGGTCAGAACAAGTTAGAAATGGATTTATCAAACTTTGTCCCAAGAAGAGTTTACTTTATTTAAAATATAGAATTAAATTAATTCTATGCTTTTATATTGTGTTATACCATGTATGTTCCGCTTATGGATGATGATTTTTAATTAAGATCGACAGTTTAAGTTCATTTTCAGACCCCTTCAGCACTTCGAAGTTTAATGGATAAGGGGGGTCTGAAAAGCGTAGTTTTTTAAACCCAAGCCTAGACCACGTGGAAATCTGTGAGGAGTTTGCACCCCCCTTATTTGAAACCACTTGCCACTTGATGGGCCCTCCAAAAATCAGTTTCAAGGTTTGATGTAAAGACAGTGACCGAGGAAGTCCTTTGCACCATTTCCAGCCATCAAATCACATCGGTGTGTCCAATATTTCAAAGCATACATCACATATTTGGTTGGAAGTTTTTTCACATGAGCTTTGAAGGTTTAAAGTGGCCGAGTTAGGGTTTTCTATAAATCTGGCCGTGTTTTATTTTAAGCAGGAAGTTTAGCTTCCGGTAGCTAAAGACTCGAATTTTATAACCGCTAGCTACCGAAAGTTAAGGCTTTCAGTAGCTAAAATAAATTAACCACACCTATTTCTAGTTGCCGCAAGTACCTAAAATTCCTAGGGTTTTTACAGTCGTGTCATTTCCATGTCATAGTTGGTACGCAGGTCATCATAGCTGCTATTACCGCGCTGATACATCATTTCATCTGATTTTTGAAAAGATCATCACTCATTTGCATCTCCACATCACTCGATCATGAACTCAAGTCATCCCAAGGAATTTTAATTAAATCCTGAAAATAGTCATCATGATCTCCTCACGTTTTAAATTTGGTAGACGGTTGACCAGTTGGTGTTAAAAATAATCCACAGAAGCTCGAAATATCTGAGTCTTCATTAGTTCCTTGCACCTCCGTGTTCTCAACTTTTTTTGTTCTGTCCTCGTTTTCATGTTTAGTTGGCCTCACCACCCACCATTGCATACCACAGCCACCCTACAAACCCACATAGCTTGTTTGAAAATGTTTTCAGGTGCTGGAGCATAATATGTCGACTGGAGGAGTGTTGTTGAGGAAAGAGTTACAAGACACAACTTACCTCGAGGCACACCCACAAGCATGTGAATTCTTCAAGCAGGTGGGATGTTATAGATTTTTCCAGAAGTTCCAGGGATACCACTAGGGTATCACTGAGGCTTTTGCCAAAAATTTTTATGGTTGTAAAGTGCGGCTGGGTCCAATCACCATCTATATTGATGAAGAAAGTGTGGCAACAGCCACATAAATGCCAGGAGAAGAAGATTGGTGGTTTAAGACCACCTCAACCAAAGAAGTATATTTAAAGTTATTTCTTAAAGAAGAGCATTAGAACATGAAATTCCAGAAATACATTCCTAGGAGTTGTTTGCAAGAGCAGTGGCAAGAGTTGATGCTATATCATTTCAGGTTACTCCTCCACTTCAAAGGTAAGAATCCACTTAACATGCCTTTTTATCTTCTTAAAATACTCACTAAAATGGCTTCCAAAGTCCAAGCTAAACTCCAGATAGCTAGAAACAACTTATTTCACCATGGATTAATCAAGTTAATAGTGCTAGAAGAGCTTAATAGGAGAAACAAAACATGGAATTAATTACTGTTTTGGGGAGATTTTGAACAAGAAGTCCAACCAAAGAAGCAAGGAACTCCCTCACAAGAGTTGTCTTCTCCTAAAACCAGCAAGAGGACAAGGAGGAAATTGTCTCCTGTGTAAGCAACCTCCAAAGCTTCTCCTTCAACATCCAAGAAATTAAAGAAAAAGCTAGATTTTGGGAAAGAGACAAAGGTTCAAGAAGAAAATACAAGTGCAGAGGTTCAATAGGAAGCTACAAAAACTAATATTCTCAACCTACCCTATTTAGATTCAAAATCTGAGTCTTTAGCTGCACAAAAGGAGGCATAACTGTTAACTGCAAAAACAGAACCATAATCCTTAATTACAGAAATGGGAGGAGGACTATTAGGTGAAGAAGCAGAAGTCCATAGAGAAACTGCAACCTCATCACAGAAGAAGGTTAACAGAAAATCTAAGAGACAAAATTTGCAAGAAGAAAATAATGAGCTGAAATTTTTGGAAAGACTCTTGAAGAAGGAGAATGGAACCCTCAAGCAATCATAAAGAAAGATTAGTTCAACACTTGATCAAATGGTTATTAAATATGAAACAATTAAGCATAAGAACAAAAGGTTGCACCAACATAATGTCCAGTTGAAAAATAGGAACAAGGTTTTAAGGTATAAGATCATTCATAAGAAGCTGAAACCCAGGCTCACCACACACTTGATGCCTTAGCTTAGGCTGCTCTTGAGTTCAGTGAAAGTGGAGATAATTAATGCATCAGGGTCTAAGGACAACTCACCAAATTTTGGTTAAGTTCAGAAAGAATTTATGCTTTTTCTTGCTAAAGGCCATTAAGAATCCCGAGTTAGCTGCCGAAAATCATGCCCAGATAATCGACAGCTAAGTGAACCTTGTTTTTCCTTCCTTAGCTGTCAAAAGCTCTGTTATGGACAAAAGACAACCAATATCCTTAAATTAAGGTAAATAGACTTCTACGAGATCCCCAAAGCTTCCAAAACAATCTTATAATTACAACTCAACCTTAAAATGCTACTAGCACCTCAATTTTGATCAAATTGGGCCTTAAAGAATATCAAACAAAATCTAGTTTTGTGGGAATTTTGTCATGTTTTCTAGATTCGAGTTTGTAATCAGCATACAACTTTGGCTGTGTTTTCCTTTCAGTATTAGAGGTCGAATATTTTTTAATAGACTAGGATATTGGGCATGATTGTAAAAGAGAATCAAATCTCTTATTTTGGGTGGGACACAAATAGAAATTTCCTAGGACATCTGAAATAGTTAAAGCAGATATTTGAGTATCTTGATCTATAGGATCTGAAATGTAATGGGGAAATGTTATAAAATATATGATGTAATATGTGAAAAGGGTTGTTAGACCTGAAGGGAAGAAACTATTGTAAAAATTCTTAGCTGGCTGTAAGAAATTTTTTTGGATGAATGAAAGGACCCTACTATTTTCTAGATTCTTGTGTCATGTTTTGATGGTGAAGTACTTCTTGATGCGATCTAATTTTCTTTTATCTCACCATTTATTTATTTCATTATTTTTTATAAGAAAAATTTGTTAAGGATTTGTCAATTAGGACACCCTGCTAAGGCTTTAAACAATATTTATGTTTTTCCTCTAAAGTTTAAATGTAGAATTCAGATAATTCCTGCTCTACATTTAGATGGATTCCTAAAAATTTCTTCTTTTCCACTCACAAATTTTTAATATCCATTGATATGACTATCTCGCCTGGTTACACATGATCTCATTAACTCATTCATCTAAATTTTCTTTTACCTTTGACTCCATTAGCCTAATAGCCCTCTTCTTTTGTCTCAACCACAAACTTCAACAAACCCCTCTACCCTAATAACTAGCCTAAAATTCCAAATCAAACAAAGCTAAAAAAAATAGAGAGATCCCTCTCCGAGTCTAGGAGGGCTAGATCCATGGCTCAAAGTGGTTTTGATGTTGCCTTCGGGATTCAGTCCTTCAACCTTGGAATTACAGAGCGCTAACATAGTGGCGACCATACTAGGGACATCGAACATAGTTTCAGGTTCCTAAGTAACAATTGTCAAGTTCAGATCTGGTTGATGATGGTGGAAAAACAACCAGACACAAGGAGGTAGAAATCATCCACCTGGAGACTCCACGAATTTCAGTTGACCTAAAGGCTCCACTAGTAGAAGAATCCAGAATTGTTGTGAAATTATGGTGACACTATCCTCTAGTTGATTGGTTGTCAAGATGAATTAAAGAATACAATGCAGGTATGCTCCTTTAGACATATCAAAGATCCCAGGTTTTCCAAATCCTATGCCAAACATTGATTGGTTAAAATATCTTCCAATGTTTAAAGACAAGAAAGGAGAGGATGCTTCTATACATTTGTTAAGGTTTCGTATTCACACTTGTAAGTTTAAAATCTAGTTTCCAGAAGACTGTCTTATGAAAATGTTTGTGGCGAGTGTAGAAGAGAAAGCTAGGTCTTGGTATGAAGATCTACCAGATGTAAGTATAAGTTCTTTGAAGGGTTTCCATGTTGTGTTTTAACAAGTTCAAAGAAGATTATCCATCCTTGTCACTAGTTTAAGACTATTGTGATAATTTTCAAACTTTTATTGAATATCTGGTTGATTACTATGATGATGATTAGTTTATGAATGATGAAATACTAGAAGCTTTAGAAGAAAGACATTTTCAGAAAGTGGAAGTCTTGTTTGAAATGTTTTCTCATCATGGAAAAAGAAATGATATATGTTGGCTAGAGGTTCATGAAGCATCACCACAGGAGATAACCCTAGCAACACAAGGAAAAACTGGTCACCAAAAGATGAAGGAAGGAACTAAGGCTCCTAAACCTGATCCACCAAAGGGAATTAGTGAAAACCTACAACAGTCTAGTGATCTGGGAGAAAAGGCAGTAGAACTCAACAATCCAAATCCACAAGAATACCTTCAGCTAGGAGTGTTTTATTTAGAAATTGAAGACCAATTAGGTTTGTTGATTGAAGACCACTCCAATTCTCTTTCTGAGTTTGCAGACCTTGAATAAAACCATAAAATTTATCCATCATTATGTTCTTCTTGGGATGCTAATGAAGTTGCACAACACATTTTTATTAATCATGATCCTGTGTCTGAGATGATTGAGGATTTGCAACTCTCTAGCAAGTTTCTGTATGACAAAGGAGATGATGAAGAGCACACAGAGCATTTTATTATGATGGAAAATGAGGAAACGCAAGTGTCTTCCTTACCATTTGAAGAAAGTCAGTGTCAACACAGAAGCAAAGGAGCAATTTGGGATGAGGTTTGTTCTTATGTTACAAAGCATTTAGAAAATCTCATGTTGAATGTTTATCTAGATCCTTTGAGTAGTTTATTACAGTCATCAACGAAGGAACAATTCACCACATTGATCAATAGAACTATTGAATTATGTGGAATAATTATTTTTCCATGTTTTGAATCCATTTTTCTACCTAAAGAAATGGAAAGTCAATTTCAGTTAAGCATTCATTTTCTTGACTGGTTACATTGGAAGTCTGATTATTACTTGATGTGGTAATCTTTTTATCAGGTTAGAATAGATATGGAGCTAAGAAGCTTGCAAGGTAAGCACGTTTTATTTTTCAGACTCCATTTCTACATTCAAGTTTTCAAGATGAAGCAATGTAGTTTCATTTCATAGTTATAAAATGCAAATAAACTTAATAGGAAATCATGTGGTTGCAGTCACTGAATTGCAGAAAAAATCGGGAAGCAGGTTGTGTGATCAACCCAATGGATAAGGCACTGGGTTACGAAACTAGACATCTGGGATTCTTGACACCTCCTCTAGAGTTGCCATCCCAAATTGGCGACACTGTTAGGACCGTATAATAATAAGTATCTATTCTCCAGTTATCAATTTGAGAACTATTCTGATCATAGTTGAAGATTTTTCATTGTAAGGTGCTCAACAACCAAGGTTTAATGGATCATCCAATGCCTCAATTCAGATAATCATTTCGTTGATGTGTGGTGTGAAGGTCAGAACAAGTTAGAAATTGATTTATCAAACTCTGTCCCAAGAAGAGTTTACTTTATTTAAAATGTAGAATTAAATTAATTCTATGTTTTTATATTGTGTTATACCGTGTATGTTCCGCTTATGGATGATGAGTTTTAATTAATATCGATGGTTTAAGTTCATTTTTGGACCCCTTCAGCGCTTCTAAGTTTAATGGATAAGGGGGTCTGAAAAGTGCAGTTTTTCAAAACCAAGCCTGGACCACATGGAAAGCTGTGAGGAGTTCGCACCCCCCTCATCGAAACCACTTACCACTTGTTGGGCCCTTTGAAAAGCAGTGTCAAGGTTTGATGTAAAGACAGTGACCGTGGAAGTTATTTGCACCATTGCTAGCCATCAAATCACATTGGTGTGTCCAATATTTCAAAGCAGACATCACATATTTGGTTGGAAATGTTTTCACATGAGTTTTGAAGGTTTAAAGTGGTCGAGTTAGGGCTTTCTACAAATCTAGTTGTGTTTTATTTTAAGCAGGAAGTTTAGCTTCCAGTAGCTAAAGAATCGAATTTTATAACTACTAGCTACTGAAAGTTAAGGCTTTTGGTAGCTAAAAGCAATTAACTTCACCTATTGCTAGTTGTTGCAAGTACCTAAAATTCCTAGGGTTTCTACAGTCGTGTAATTTCCATGTCATAGTTGGTACGCAGGTCATCATAGTTGCTAGAACTACACTGATACATCATTTCATCTGATTTTCCCAAAGATCATCACTCATTCACATCTCCACATCACTCGATCATGAACTCAGGTCATGCCAATACGTTTTAATTAAATCCTGAGGACGATCATCATGATCTCCTTGCATTTTAAATTTGGTCGACGGTCAGTGAGTTGGTGTTAAAAATCATCCATAGAAGCCCGAAATATTAGAGTCTTGATTAGTTCCTTGCACCTCCGTGTTCTCAAATTTTGCTGTTCTGTCCTCGTTTTCACGTTTAGTTGGTCTCACCACCCACCACTACATACCACAGTCACCCTACAAACCTGCATAGCTTGTTTGAAAACGTTTTTCAGGTGCTGGAGAAAAATATGTCGACTGGAGGAGCATTGTTGAGGAAAGAGTTACAAGACACAACTTACCTCGAGGCACACCCACAAGCATGTGAATTCTTTAAGTAGGTGGGATGTTATATATTTTTCCAGAATTTCCAAGGATACCACCAGGGTATCACTGAGGCTTTTGCAAAAAAAATTTATGGTTGTAAAGTGTATTTGGGTCCAATCACCATGCAAATTGATGAAGAACGTGTGGTAGCATCCACAAAAATTCCAGGAGAAGGAGAGTGGTGGTTTAAGACCACCTCAACAAAAGAATTAGATTTTAAGTTATTTCTTAAAGAAGAGCATCAAAACATAAAATGGCAGAAAGAAATATCCAGGAGCTATTTGCAAGAACAGTGGCAAGAGTTGTTGAAGATGATCCAGGTTTATATTACTTGTGAAGAGAGGTATGGGAGGACAATGCTATATGATTTCAAGTTAATCCTCCACTTCACAGGTAAGAAAACACTTAACATTCCTTTTTATCTTCTTAAAATCCTTACTAAAATGGCTTCCAAATTCCAAGCTAAACTCTAGATAGTTAGCAACAGCTTATTTCACCATGGAATAATCAAGTTAATAGTGCTAGAAGAGCTTAATAGGAGGAAAAAAACATGGAATTATTTACTTTTTTGGGGAGAGTTTGAACAAGAAGTCCAACCAAAGAAGAAAGGAACTCCCTCACAAGATTTGTCTTCTCCTAAAACCAACAAGAGAAAAAATAGGACACTGTCTCCTGTACAATCAGCCTCCAAAGCTTCTCCTTGAACATCCAAGAAATTAAAGAAAAAGCTAGAGTTTGGGAAAGAGACAGAGGTTCAAGAAGAAAATATAGCTGCAGAGGTTCAAGAGGAAGCTACGAAAATCAATATTCTCAACCTACCCTATTTTGATTTAGAATCTGAGTCTTTAGTTGCAGAAAAGGAGGCAGAACCATTAACTGCAAAAATAGAACCAAAATCCTTAGCTGCAGAAATAGGAGGATGATCATCAGGTGAAGAAGCATGAACCCACAGAGAAGTTACAACCTCATCACAAAATAATGTCAACAAAAAATCGAAGACATAGAAGTTGCAGGAAGAAAATAATGAGCTGAAAGTTTTGGAAAGACTCCTGAAGAAGGAGAATGGAACCCTCAAGCAATCATCAAGCAAGATCAATTCAACACTTGATCAAATTGATATTAAATATGAAACAATTAAGCATAAGAAAAAAAGGCTACGTCAACATAATGTTCAGTTGAAAAAGAGGAACACGGTTTTAAGGTATAAACTCATTCACAAGAAGCTGAAACCCTGGGATCACCACACACTTGATGTCTTAGCTCAGTACTCTCTTGAGTTCAATGACAATGGTGATAATTAATGCATTAGGGTCCAAGGACAACTTACCAAATTTTGGTTAATTTCAGAAAGATATACTTTTTCCAGCTAAAGGTCGTTAAGAATCCCTAGTTAGTTGCCGAAAGTCATGCCTAGATAATCGGCAGCTAAGCGAGCCCTATTTTTTCTTCCTTAGCTGCCGAGAGCTCTATTATGGACACAAGACAACCAATATCCTCAAATCAAGGTAAATAAACTTCTAAAGGATCCCAAAATATTCTAGAACAATATTGTAATTACAAATCAACCTCAACATGCTGTTGACACCTCAGTTTTGATCAGATTGGGCCTTAAAGAATATCAAACCAAATCTAGTTTTGTGGGAATTTTGTCATGTTTTCCAGATTCGAGTTTGTAATCAGAAGACAGATTTGGTTGTGTTTTCTAGATTAGAGGTCGAATATTTTGTAATAGACTAAGAGATTGGACATGAATTTAAAAGAGAATCAAATCTCTTATTTTGGGTGGAACACAAATAGACATTTCCTAGGATATCTGAAATAGTTAAAGTAGAGATTTGAGTATTCTGATCTATAGGATCTGAAATGTAATGGGGAAATGTTATAAAAGAAAGGATGTAATATGGGGAAAGAGTTGTTAGACATAAAGGGAGGAAAATAATGTAAAAATTCTCAGTTGGCTGTAAGCAACTTTTTTGGATGAATGAAAGGACCCTGCTGTTTTCCGGGTTCTTGTGTCACGTTTTGATGGTGAAGTAATTCTTGATGCAATATTATTTTCTTTTATCTCACCATTTATTTATTTTATTATTGTTTATAAGAAAAAATTGTTAAGGATTTGTCAATTAGGAAACCCTGCTCAGGCTTTAAACAATATTCATGTTTTTCCTCTGAAGTTTAAATGTAGAATTCAGATAATGTCTGCTCTGCATTTAGATGGAATCCTAAAAATTTATTCTTTTCCACTCACAAATTGTTAAGATAAATTGACATCACTATCTTGCCTAGTTACACATGATCTCGTTAACTAATTCATTTAAATTTTATTTTACCTTTGACTCCATTAGCCTAATAGCCCTCTTTTGTTGTCTCAACCACAAACTTCAACAAACCCCTCTACCTTAATAACTAGCCTAAAATGCCAAATCAAACAAAGCTAAAACAAATAGAGAGATCCCTCTCTGAGTCTAGGAGGGCTAGATCCTAGGCTCAAAGTGGCTTTTATGTTACCTCAGGGATTCAGTCCTTCAACCTCAGAATTACGGAGCGCTAACAGGCCTAACCACTCATGTTTGAGTGACACTGAGGAGATTAGAGAGATATATTAGGAGGATATTACTTTTGCCTTTTTTGGATGAGGATTCTTCTTTTATAGTTGAGTCCATGGGATCATATGAGGATACCCCTAAGGATTATGAGCATTCATTTTGAGTTGCTAACAACAACCGATATATGCATCCATGTGTGATGGAGGAGTATGATGAGAAATATATTGTCCCCATGGGGGAAGAAGATCGGGGAGAAAACTTGTGAGATGAGCGATTAATGATTCACCATGGAGATCACATAGAGGAGTGTGAGTCAGTTGAGGAGGGTGATATGCACAGTGTGCATGATGAACCATTTTTGGAGAGTCATTTGGAGGCTCATGTTGAGCCCATGATGGAGGAGGGTGAGCAACCATGTTTTGGACTAGCCATTGATGAGGATCAAATAGATGCACATGACGCTCACAAATTTGTAGTTATTTTAGATAGTAGCCCTCTCCAGAAGTACATAGACAAGGCTTGCAACATGGTTTTCCAAATTGTGTCCATTACAGAGAGAGGCATGACTTTCTAGATGGGACTTTTTGAATGATCAGGTGGAACTGTATGAGTTGAGCATGGTGCATCATAGCGGACTCGTTCACATATACAGGTGACCATGCATATGATCCTTCCCATAGGATGGATTGGCGAGATATCAGGAGTTGGTATCCCATTGATGGGGTGATATTATTAGTCAGGGGCATAGTGCAGCAAGGGCCTTTAGACATGAGGAATGCTATAGGCACCAATTGGTAGTGGGAAGTAGGTTGATGGCTCATCAAAATTCTAGATGCACTAAACTTATATAAACATAGTGGGGTTGAACTTGGTCTGTGCTAGGAGTTAGACTGGAGATAAGTAATGAGTTGGTATTCTATTGGTGGAGAAACATCTATGGCCAAAGACATATCATAGCTAGAGTATTGGGGTATGGGAAATGATGATTGACCATTGTGGCTTTGAGATCCAGGTGGATCCATTGATGGAGGATTAAGTCAATGACTTGTTTGGTACCTAGGTATCAGGGGACCCATTCATTTTTATCTAGCACGAAGGCAGGATTTGACCCAGTGGTTTAAATGGGATCCTCATATCGATGTGCAGATCTCTCTAATATGGATAAATGTGGATTTCTTAAGGGAAAGCAATACTGGGGCGAGAGAACTTGTAATATACCCATTTTTAGTTTCCTTTTTAGTACAACTAGGATGTATTTCTAGGGTATGTGATGGCCAAGCCACAAGATATATATTACATCATCAAGGGTCCTAGAGGGGTTTTGATTGATTTTTATGGTATCCTACTACATTCTCTTGCCAAATATTCATCATCAAGAGAAGCTCCGCACAACTTGTTTTTGGTTCCATTTATTTCGGATAAATCCTATAAAACAGGGTTATTATTGAGCATAACTTAATTGATTACGCTTAAGGTGGAACTCTAGGAGGAATATTTGACAGAACACCTTAGTGTAGTAGCTCGTTGGAACTAAAATGAGAAGATCTATAGGATGAGATGTTGAGAAGTGACTTTCAGTGGCTAGAGAAAATGTGGTGGGTGATTTACTATTTTCCCATATTAAAAGTGACTTTAATTAGTCAATTAAAAAGGGAAAAGATTAATTAAGGGGAAAAGGCCAAAATTGACTTAAATAAATTAAAAATTCACTTAATAAAAAGTCAAGGAGGAGCTTCTATAATAATAATAAATGAATAAAACAAAATACTTCCAGAATATTTGAGATCTATCTATTTATCCTTTAAAAGGAGGAGGAGATCATTTGTGTACATCCTGGTTTTGAGGATTTTGTAGAAATTATACAATATGCATGTATATCGTGGATTCACCTGTTATAACAATTTGCTAAATTTAAATACTGAATTTATTCTACAAATATTTGCAGAGTTAAAAAACACAATCACCAATTACATAAGCATGAAGAAAGATCAATCACACACAACACAGATAATTTCCCAGGGAAAGCTTACAGCTAAAAACCACACTATCTTCTATTGTATATTATATCATGGATCATGAAACAAGTACATACAAAAATATTCTCACAAGAGCCCTCAGTACATCAGCTAATTGTCTCACACTATCATACAAAAATTGGCAAGTTCCTTAGACAATTTACTATCTCTAGGCAACCTGCCTCCACTGCGCAATCCCTGATGGTAAAGAAGTATAAATAATAATGGATGCCTTGCCTGCCTTGACTATGTAAATAGCATGGGAACTCAAATGTGTGTGTGCTTACATTTGTGCAAGAAGATAATGTCACAACTGATAGTTATATTCCCTTTCACCTAGAACTCAACTGGGTCTCCACTGGATCTGACATGCATGCAGTTAATAATAGTAAAAACATCATTTGCATGTGAGATCACTACATGTGAATTAATTAATATTTAAGTCACTTGATCTACCACTAGTGTATTTGTATTTACAACTAGAAAAACTGAATTTAACTCACTTAGCTAAGTTAAAATGATTTACAACTTGCATTAACTAATGCACCACTACACTTCCAAATCTGTTACAACTAGAGTCATTCTATTACAACTGGAGTCACTCTGCATGTTCCACCAACCAACCTCTTAACTTGAAATTCACTTAGCTAACTGATTTTCCACTTCAATTAACTATTTTCAAGTCCACATTGAGAATATATTACAGTTTAATTCCCATATAAATTAAGAGATAATAAAAATAGACATTCACTTAAAAATAGCCTATGTGGGCCCCACCGTAGTGTAGGTGTTTAATTTTCACTAGGATCATGGATGTTGTTTCTGGATGCCTTGGTAGCCAAATAAAAATCCTCTTCATCATCATGCTTTGATGAAGAGCGATCTCTGGTGTTTCACCTGTACTCCTCCTGCACCAGATCCAACCACAGTCGTTCCCAATTCGAAAATTTTTCTCGTTCGTTGGAAGAGTCTTCATAACTGTGCAAAATCTTAGGAAGTCCCAGGAGAGCCAAAATCACCAAATCATCAACAGAAATAGTTATTCCTACACTCCCAAGTTCATCCCAACATTGGACAAACTTTTTTAAGTATATCGGAATAGTGTCGTTCTTTTCCATCTTGATCTTCTTTAGTTTATCTTTGAGCGCCAATTTCCTATGGTCGCTGCTGCATTGGACTAGATCCGTCAAATCCTTCCACATAGCATATGGTTTGGCTTACTCATGGAGGCTTGAGACAATGTAGTCTCGTACTCCCTCCAACAGAATCCTCCTCTCCTTTGCCACTTTATTTTGCCATGCAACAAGATTGGCAACATCTGGCTTAGGAACATATTTTTCAATGAGTTCCTTCAAGCCATGGTCTTCGAGTACAACCTCCATCCTGTCCTTCCAATAAATGTAGATCAAGCTTCCCTCGAATGCATACTCTAACCTCAAGCCATTGAAAGCCATTTCAATATTGAATTATTTATGGCACCAAGAAAGTCTTTCTACGAGTTTGAATTCTATCCAGTCACAAAATCAGCTCCTGCTTCACTTCTGCAAGTTCCTGTGCTCCAATACCATTTAGAAATTATACAATATGCATGTGTATCTTGGATTCATCCAATATAACAGTTTTATAAAGTTAAATATTGAATCGCTTCTACAAATATTTGCATAATTAAAAAACACAATCATCAATTACATAAGCACCTGCATAGATCCATCTTAACTTCAGATCTATCAAGCACCGAGAGGGATCAATTCTCTCGAGCTACAAACCTTTCCTCAAGTTTTTCACTCAAAAAAGAGGTTTGAAGCTCGAGATATTTGATCCCTCTCGGTGCTTGATATATTCGAAGTTAAGGATGTTTATGGTGTAAATATAAAAATGGGTTATATTTATTTACCATAGCTGTGGAGTAAGTATAAAATAGGTTTTATTTATTTACCATACCTTCGGTTTATTTATATTTTTATTTAGTTAACATACCTTTTTGAGTGTTTTTAAATATAAATTTGGGTTAAAAGGTAGGGATAATTATTACAAATATATTGATTACAATTAAGCCGACATTACAAAATTTTACAAACTTTCTTACATTACATCTACACATCTACCCCATACTGGGGTGTAGAGCGCCTCTCGGTGCAAAGAAGAAAGAACAATCACACACAACGCAGATAATTTCTCAGGGAAATCTTACAGCTAAAAACCCCACTATCTTCTATTGTATATTATATCATGGATCATGAAATAATTACATACAAAAATATTCTCACAAGACCCCTCAATACATCAACTAATTGTGTCACACAGTCATACAAAAATTGGCTAGTTACTATCTCCAGACAACCTGCCTCCACTGCGTAATCCCTGATGGTAAAGAACTCTGAATAATAATGGATACCTTGATTTCCTTGACTGCGTAAATATCATGGGCACTCTAATGTGTGTGTGCTTGCATGTGTGCAAGAAGATAATGTCACAACTGATAATTATCTTCCCTTTCACCTAGAACTCAACTGGGTCTCCATTGGATCTGACATGCATTAAAAACATTAGTTGCATGTGATATCACTACATGTGAATTAATTAATATTTAATTCACTTGATTTCTCACTAGTGTATTCGCAGTTACAACTAGCACAACTGACTTTAACTCACAACTGACTTTAACTCACTTAACTAAGTTAAACTAATTTACAAATTGCATTAACTAATGCACCATTGCACTTCCAACTCTTTTACAACTAGAATCACTCTATTACAACTGGAGTCACTCTGCATGTCCCACCAACTAACCTCTTAAATCGAAATTCACTTAGCTAACTGATTTTCCACTCCAGTTAACTATTTTCAAGTCCACATTGAGAATATATTACAGTTTAATGTCCATCTAAATTAAGGGATAATAAAAATATACATTCACCTAAAAATAGCCTGTGTGGGCCCCACCCTAGTGTAGGTGCTTAATTTTCACTAGGATCATGGATGTTGTTTCCAGATGCCAATTTCACTGTTTCTTGTTGCAAACTTCAACAGTATTTGGCATAGATTGGAGAATTTAGTTCTCTTATTTAGTAGCTCCAGGAAGAAAATCCTCGAGTGATTTAGTGAGAGTGGGAAATAAATCATCTCTCCCCTTGGTGAGTTCATTTAGAATTCATAGCTAATTTATCAATTTAGGTTTTATTTTGGAGGTTGGGTATAGCTTGTAGAAGATATTTATGGGAGGCCACCCTATTAGAAATTTCAAGTATTTGCATGTATTATTTATATTAATAAAAAAAGTTGATATTTTCTACATGTTTATCTTGTCTTTTCTTCAGTTTCGGATTATATTTCCAGTTTTTGTCATTAATCCTACAGTGCAATTTGTGCAAATTGTTTATTAAATTGATGAGAGAAATTTGTGAAGTAATATTCTATGAAATTTGTATATGAGATATTAAGTTGTAGTATCATATTGAAAGGCTGCGCTGAAGAGGAGTACATGTGGGAGAGCATATATTCCTCCACTTCCGCACCTCCACACACATTCACCTTTGCACACTGCCCTATTCTGCAGAATGTTTTTGGTGAAATGTCACATAAAATCAATAAATATCTCATTTTGGTGAATCGATCTGTTTAAATGATGCTTTCACGCAGAAAAATAATACTCTTCTATAGTTTAATTTGAGTTTTAAAAAGAGCATAATTTAATTTTTTTATTGTTCCATGATATGCTATAAATTTTCATTTTAAAACTACTCTCATGACTCTAGAACTAATAGTAACTTCACAATTTAAAATTAGCTTCGTAACTTGAATCATCTGCGAAAGAGTAATACGTGTGGGAGAACCATTATACATCATATTTCGCACCTGTACACACATTCTACTTTCCATACACTTCTTCCACACACTTTCATTCGACAAAAAATACAAAAAATTAATTTTCACTTTATTTGACATAGATATTTGATACATAAATTTGAATGGTGAGAGATTTTAATTATAAACCCCACCAATATCTGTCATAGTAGATTTAAAATATGTATGGGAGAACCACTATTCCCCACTTCCACACCTTTGCACACTTATTCTAGACATTGTCTTATTTCATGCAAACATTTTGGAAAAAAATCTCATGAACCTAACCAACCTCCCATGTTGGCTAGTCAATGCATAATCAAGACATCGTTCAAGTGCTTAATAGAATTTACTCTAAAAGTGAAAAGGGCTCTACAACCAGTATCATTTCTTGCATATTATATAAGCAGGAGGTCTCGCCACATACAAAAAGCCATTTTCATAAGGAAAAATCATGAACCCCACACTTCCTTAATTGCGCTAGTATATTAATAGCTATAAAAAGAGGGAGGTGTTATCACTCCAATAGATTCCCAAGGTGGAGGAAGGAATCCCAACAGAGGTAACCACAAACGAAGCTTTTGACTTGATACTATCAAGCTGGAGAGGGCTCTCTCCAAAAGGGTGACAGCCAACATGGTTGGAGAAATTAGGGTTTTAGGCTAGGTATAGAGTGCAAGGGGTGGTTTTGAATTGATTTGGTTGGGGAAATTAACATATAATGAAATTAGGCCAAGGAAATCTTGGTCAGGGTAATAGATTTAGGGTTGCAGGGATGAATGGGGAAAGGTAGGTATAATTCCAATCACTTGAAGATAATGGTTATGGAATGGTTTAGAAAATTTAAGGAGGCTGAGGGAAGAATAAGAGATGTATTTCTCTCATAAAGAAGATAAGGAAACAAAATATTATCAGTTACCCAAAACAAAGCATGTGCAAGCATGTACTTTGAATTTCAAACTTATAAAAGATCATAACATAGACATGAAAGTGACATGAACAATAAATTCAAACATATGTGACTGAAGAATAAAAAATGAAAGACATTAAATACCACAGGTATCCCATAAATGTAGCTGCAACTCCTCTTTATTAGCTTGGCTAAAATTGAGTACAAGTTCCCTTGATCAACTAGAAAAACGAAAATGATTCCGACTTCCCCCCCTCTGAAAATGAGTAAAAAATGACATGATATAGGCCTCAAAAAACCTCTCCCAACCTCAGGGGTTGAATCCATGAGAAGAGGAGCTGATCCACTAAAGTCTTAACTGAAACCTAGAGTGTAGGGTGGTCAAAGTGACTCAACCCTAACTTTTTGCAAACTAATTCATTACACCTCATATGCTCTATTTACCTAATGTATTACCCTAGTAAATTGTAATAACATGATAATTAAATTCATCTTCATCATTTACATAGGTAAATTCAACATCTCCCAAGGTAAAATTCAAAACTGGAGTGAAACTCATAAAATTCCTGAAGATTGCAAATACACAATTTCCTTGTAAAATGCGCAGCGTCGAGGCAGAAAAAATGACTTTTGTTCAAGGTTGTATTTGAGTGCCTTACTGGTATCCAAATCTACTCCATGATGGTTTGTTGGAAATATATTTTCATCTGTTTTCCAGAAATACCTCCAATTTTTAAAATGGTGCTCATTTTCCCTGTCAAAAACCACTTCTCCCAAGACTAGTAAACATGCATCGACTAGGGTGTAGAAATGCAGAATGCTGTTGCAGGAAACTTTTGGAGGCCTTTCTCAGCTCCAAATGGAGCACATGATAGCTCATTGAGAATAATTTTATGTCTACCTTCCAAATATACATTTTTTTTTATGATTGGAGTTGATTTTACTTGTCAAAACTTGAATTTCCCAAGACTGGTCAAAAAGTGCAGAATGAGGGTGCAGAAATGCAGAGTGTTGTTGCAGGAAACTTTTGTAAGCCTTACTCAACTCAAAATGGAGCTCAAGATAGATAATTGGAAAAATATATCTTTATATTTATCATTTGAATAATTAAAAGAGTCATTTGGACACTCTAGCTAGGATAAAAATTGATTTTCCCAAGGTCGCTCCAGAAGTGCAGCAACTCTCGTGTGGCACCTGTATTTTTGAAATTTCTCTAAAACCATGATACCAGTGTAAAAACGGAAAGAGGGTTTTGTTTCTTGACCTATTATGGACAAAAACCTGTCTCACTTTTGTTAAATTCATCTCTGTTTGGTGAGAAGCATATTTTGAATTAAAATTGGCCCTATAAGTGGAAAATAACTTGACACTAGGAATGGTTTCTTAAAAAATGATGGAGACATGATATTTATGAGATAAAATTACCTCATACTTACTGAAATTACCTCCCTTATACCTCCTCTACTCATATGTCTCGTTTCCATAGAAAACCCTAGCTCAGTGAGAGAGGAAATTAAGGTTTGGTGCTTATGGAAAATGATGATTTGGGCACCCTTGGGAAAAATGGTTAAGAAAATGAAGCGATGTCATTCATAATGATGAATATGAGGTGAAATCAGAGTAAAATAGTGTGGGATGGGTGGGATGAAAATAATAGTGCTCACATTGGCTCCAACTGGGGAAGATATCTCCGAAGGAGGTGTCTAGAACTGCAGACCTCTAGGAACTCGTTGATCAGTGCCTTATCCATTGGGAAATGGATTCCAATATGTAAACTAAAACTAAAAATGAAACTAAATATATACTGCAAACTTCAACCCACACTAACAGATCATCAAAGCCTTAGGGAGTTCACCTCGGGCTTCAAACCTTGATGAATCCTATTAACACTTGCTGAAAATAAAATCAAATTGAACTGAAATGATACCAACCTACTCTAATCTGCTGCACAATTGTTGATTAGGTGAAATGATCCTTCCAGTGTAACCAATCCTAAATATGGCTACTTACTGAAGTTTTTCTCTCATTTTGCTCGAGCAGGAAGAATGATGTACGTGTAGGCAACTCACAATAAAAACTGAAACCAAGGCTTATGCTGGCAAACAAAACAACATTCATCTTCTCCAATGATTGCAAAAGACTACTAAAGGGATCTTGAAAATCCTGAAGCATTACCTTTTCTTGAGATCTAGCAACAAAAATACAAATACTCCCTTCATTTTGATATGAAAGAACACTTGGTTGTTCATCGATAGGAAGGCATAGGGAAGTATAACGTTTTGTTGTATGAGTGTTGTCTGTAAATTCCTTAAGTATGAGAAATTCTGACTCAATCTCTGGAATTTTGTCTCTTTTTGGTTCATACTCATCAAATTCATATTCTAAGTCATCCTTAAACAAGAAACATTCTTCATAATAAGGCATAAAGAACATGGTGCTGACATCAAACTAGGAAGAACCAAAACCTTGTCTTTGGCAGAACACTGAAATAAAACACGTCACCACATATGCCTTGAAGATGCAGTGGTCATTACCAATGAAAATCATCATTTTAAGCGTAAAGTGCGTGAAGCCCTGGAAATCATTAAGCATCCTCACAACCTTAATAGAGATGGAGGCTTAGATTTTAGAAGGAATTGGATCCATGTTCTTTCCTGCTAATAAACCGATCAACCCCCCTATTCCATGTGTCACCTCCTTGTCTATCCTCTCGCTCGTCATTATCCTTTCTCACTTTCTTGTCATGCCTCTTTCACTATAAATGTTCCTCCCCTCACCTCACACCTTCCATCTAACATCGGCCTTCTAATTTCTTTCTTAAATCCTTTCCTTACTTCCCTACCTCCCATTAGCATACTACCTTTCTAAACCTCCTTTAAATATTAAATTTTTTTCCTAATCACCTTCTTTTCTTTTAAATAAAATTCATCAAACTTAAAAAAGCTATTCTTCTTAATTAATATCCCCTTCTAATATTAATAGCAATAAACTCCTCCTTATCACAAAAATTTAGAATCATTTATAAGTTCCCCCTTTATTACATAAGTTATACTTTTACACCCTTAGTTTTAGTAACATTAAGTTTAAATATTCATAAATACCACTTATATTTATAATTCCACCTTATACTACAAAAAAAAAATTAATACAATTAATTTTAACTAAATAATATTAATTATCCCTACTTCTAAAAATAATAAATAAACAACTATAACCTTAAATTTTCTTTTAAATAAATATTTAAATCCCTCTAATATTTAGTATTTAATTAAAAAAATTTAAAAACAATACTAATTCCAAAATAACATCAATTAGAATTTTTTTTTTTTTAATTTCAAGAAAAACAATAATATATAATTTGTCATAATTAAAATTAGAAATGAAAATTTAATAAACAAAAATAAATAATAAACTAATAATAAAAATTTAAGAACTGGTCGAATCTCTGATCTCCTCCTTTCCTATATTTATTTCCCTAATCTCTTCTTTTCTCAGTAGGTTTGTCCTGATGATGAGTCTCGATTTAGACTCAAGACGTCAACTAAAAATGAAGACTGTGGATATTTCGAGTGTTGCACCTTAAAATATAGACCACAGAAACCTCAAATCTATCATTCTTCATGATTATCAAACATGGCAACCCTATCATCTTCATGAAAGAAAATAATATCAGTTAGCTGATATCCTTGTAGGAAATCATCATCAGAAATCAGTTTACTCACAACAACTTCCTGTATGGCTTCATCATTCTCATGAATGTCATCATTCAAACCCAGACTTTCATTTTCAATTGTGGAAGATGCTTCACTCACACATTCTTGACTTTGTGAACAATGTAAGAACTGCAAATCTACATTTTCTTGGGTTGTAACATGATTTTTCAGGAGCTGATCTATTTCATCTTCAGACAAAGGAGAAACCTAAGTTTTAAAGTAATTTACATTAATTTGGTGATTTTCATTTTCAGGATCGGGAATTGGCACTTCTCTTTCTTGGTCCCAGTCTATCTCATCTAAGGAGGGAGCTACTGATTCTTGTTGGTGATGAAAATGGTTATCATGCAAAGGCTCAAGGATCTCTTCATCCAAGGAGGAAACTGCTATTTACTGTTGGGAGGAAAAATAATTAAGGGATTCTATGAGCTCATCAACTAGAGACTCTTCATTCCCATACAAATTTTCAAGAAACTCAATGAAATTATCAAATATCTCACAACAACTATCAATCATTGACATGGAAGAATTAGAGTTTTGATAATTTTGAAAGAAAACTGAATGAAAGTCCTTTAGAGAATATAAACTAGCAATTGCACCGGGGTGCAAGGGAATGCCGGATGGAGGAGATACCCTGACCATACTGAAAAAAATATATATATAATTAAATTTGACTTTAATGAAAACAGAAACCTGCCAGTATTACCAAAACCCAGAAATTTTATCTGAAGCGCATAACTTTCATCTGGAAATAATTAGAAAGAGGCAAGATGCATGAAACCCTCAAATCCTAGAACCCAGAAACTGGATTCATGCAAAGATGAATCAATCGTACGCTACTGCTGGCGTCTCCACATTATACATGCCGTTTTCATCCAATGATCACCATCCCTTCGCACCCAACTGACCGATCCGACGACCATCAATGGATCTCACACGGCTATTATACACAAACAATAATGCGCGATGAGATTGGTATAGAGAAACTGCTTCCTCCACGTGTCACCCAACCTATGACATCGCTCTGAACTCTTAAATATTTCTTACCGTCTAAAGGGGGTGCGATAAAAACCGCTTCCCACCTTTGTGACTGGCGATATACTGCCGGATTAACTCATTCGCATAGAATTTTGGATTCTCTGCATGTACACAAATTCAGGTGTGATTACTTCACCGAACTGTTCCATACGACACAGGTTTACAGGCACGGCACGTTTCACACCAACACAAAAAAAAACCCGAACCAGGTCCAATTAGCCATCACCATGGCCACTCTACGTAAGCATGGGCCAGTTCATCACATACTGTCACTTTTCCTTCTAAAAATCACCAAGCAATTCCATCGCAGACTGTACCAGAGACGAGATGGAGAGGCGATGTCTACTCACACCTACACTACCAGAGAATGTACTATAACTCTCCATTTCTGACGTCGTCTCCATAACTCCCTCCAAAGTCTCCTTCAACTCTTCTCTCATTTCCATGGTCAAACTGCTTAATACAGCAACCCTGTCTATCTCCATAACACTAATCGGAAGCTCGATGCTAAATCGGCTAATACTCAGAACCTTGTTCGACGGCCGTGGGTGCTTCTTGATAACCTTTACAAGTTCTGAAATCAGCGAACTTTTTCTTACACTGCTCGATTCTTCGAACACACGATCAAACTCAGATCTGGTTATAAACTTGAAGATCTGCACAACAAGTCCTATTGCTGCTTCCTGATGCTTGCTTCATTGCTCCATCACAAACTTCAAAACCTGGCATAAAATATCACAAGAAATTAATCAATTGGATGAAATATTTGTGAGATCGAATTGTGAACTCACAAGACTGTAATTTTAAAATGAAATACTATTAATTGAATAAACTCTACCTGCGCTGCTGTTGCACTGATTTTCCTCAATTCAACATAATCTGCCTCTGCATATGCGCACAGATTCTGAAGAATTCTGGCTACATGAAAACCATGAATTGGGTCATCTAGCACAGAGGTCAGTCTCGTGATCAAATTTGGGTGATCCCGTAGCTTAATGCTCATCATTATTCGGCAGTTTTGTTTGTTCTCGAGTGAAAGAAGAGGTAGGGCTTCTCCTGCCTTGGTCACAAGGTCCTTTGTTTCATCCTCGCCTGATCCACTTATTATATTATTATTAATCCTCTCCATAAAAAACACACAGAGAAGGCCACGGAAAACTCCCCCAGTGCCACCGATGATCTCTCGACCCTCTTCTTCGAGAGCCAGACTCGTCAATATGTCGATGGCGAGGATTTGCAGACGATGCATCATTACTTCTTTGTAACGAAAAACATCCCTTAGATTGCTTGTGGCGAAGACTATCTCCGAGATCCCTTTCCTCAGGGCCTTCCTTGTCGAGCCTGTACTGCCTACCAGCATTCCCATGAGCATAGTTACCAAATTCGAATTCGAATTCGGATTCGAATTCGATACGATACGATAAAAATTCGGATAAGATTTTTTCAATTTGGAAAAAAATCGATAGTATACATCTTTAATATTTAGCTATATATATATATTTTCTTTTAATATGATATATTCTGACCATTTTCATTCAAATTCATTTTCAATTTTGAATAATTTCTAATAACTCTTAAAAATATAACAATATTAGAAACACATTCAACTAAAATTTTTAAAAACTACATTTCTTTTTCCTTCCAAAACTTAAATCTTACATAGCTTTTTGGTTTCAAAAATTATTTTTTCAAAATTATTATCTAATAAATAAATACAAAAATCATGGTTCTAAACTTATTAATTTAAAATTTGTCAAAAAAATAAAAATACAATTGAAATATAAGAATTTTCCAATTTTCCAATTGTTTCTGTTTCTTTTAAAAATATGTCTAAACAAAAACAAAAATAAAAACAATAATAAAATTAAAAATTAAAAATTTTCCAATTTGACAAATGTTTATATTTCATTTCTTTAATTTTTAATTTTTAAATATACACAAATATCTATATATTTCAGCCTAAAACAATTTATACCCACGAATCTCGAATAAAGCCATTCCTTTCCCAAAGCTAAAGAGTACCTTATCGTTTCAAACGGGCTCTCAAGCAGTCTTAACGTTTAACGTTCAGATGAGTAGCCAGTGTTCCTTTAATTTACGAGTACAATATTATGCAGAACACTCCAGTTCCGAGTGTTACTTTGCTTGATGAGGTTCCGTAATGGGAACAACCATAAACCTCGAAGAATTGAATCGAACCGTATCGAATTTCACCGAACACTTCGCCATTCGAATCGAACTCGTGAATTTCCGAAATTTTTATACCAATTCGGACGAATTTGGTAACTATGCTTATCGTTATATATTGTCAGCATCTACTCACAATGTGTAACTCATGGGTCCAATAGTAACGCAATTATAAGTTATATGGTGTGTTTGAATGTTCAAATCATGTGCGCTTTCAGGGATGCGATGGGTCTGTTCTGATAAACTCCACTGCCAACAACACTGTCGAGAAAGATAGCCCTGTTAACAATTTGAACCTTCACGGATATGACGTGATTGACAGAGTGAAACCCTTGACGGTTAAGTGTTGTATTGGAGACTGAAGTTTATTAAAAAGACGGGGCAGACGAATTATACAGGTGGCGTTGGTGGAAGAAACGTGTTCTGTTGCATGAGAGTAAATCTCTCTTTCACACTATTTCACCACCTGCAATTCAATCCCTCGCTTATTAGCCTCGGTGCCCAGATGGTCATATCTTCAAACTGGAAAGGATTCAAAACGATTGCATTTCGTATGAAGAGTTGCTGTGAGTTTTCATGGAGTCTGAGGGATCTTCAATGGTGGAAGCGAGAGGCATTTCTAAGCTACTGGATGAATCAGGACATATCCTCATTTTAAACAACAATCTGTATCTTCATCCTGACAAGGTATCCCATTTAATTCAGCCCTTTAGTATTTCCAGAATTGGGAATTCTCTGATTTAGGGCTTTTGGTGTTAATGTTTGACTGAAAATTATTTAATTTTTTACGTGGTTTCAGATTGCAAGAGCTTTTGAGAAGGCAATGCCCTTTTCTGTAGCACCGAAGAGAAATATTTGCAGGGAGGAGCTGCAGAAATTGGAGAAAGAAAAGGCGGAGATTGATCAGAAAGCTAAGAGTGACACCATGAATGAATTATGGTTGGGATTGGGATTTTTCGGGCTTCAAACAGTGGCTTTAATGAGGCTGACATTCTGGGAGTTGACAGAAGCCTCCACAGCTGGTAAGCATCTCACAAATCTTGTCAAAGTTGCAAATCTATGACAGAAGCCTCCACAGCCCTTTAAAGTTTTATTAATTTAATGGTTTGAACCGTTAGTGACGGGAGTAATCTTATAAGCTATTTCAATTTTCTTTCCTCAAATGGTTTAAATAACGTTATGAAAAAATACAAATGACTTTGGAAGTTACTCATTGTATGATACCAAGGCAGGTGACATTGTGTATTCTAATTCAACTCTGAAACAGATTTATTTACTGTTATTGACAAAAAAATGTTGAATATCCAATAATTATTTTATAATTGATCACAGGCATCACCATATAAACTTACTCCCGGCTGGGATGTTTCGGCTGGACGAAGGGATGGAATTATTTCAGTGGCTTCAGAAGTCGCGACAAATATACCTGCCCCTACCTTCAACGTAAGCCAATTAACTCAGAGGTTTGCAGCCAAAGGTCTATCCCAGGAGGACATGCTTATACTCTCAGGTGCATACAATTTTTTCTGAATGTATTGATGTTGTTATATTTATAGTTGTGAAGTAAGTTCTTGCATTGCAATTAGATCAGATACACTAGAGTAAAACAGTAATCATATATTATAATAAAGATATTTGAGTGGATAGTAAAAATATTGCAATTTGAATGTTCATGATTGTAATTTGTAATGTTGATCCATAATGGGGTGTATTTATGCAGGAGCACACTCAATTGGCATCTCTCACTGCTCTTCATTCGTGAGCAGGCTCTACAACTTCAGCAGCACTATTCCGACCAACCCATCTCTTGATCCTAACTATGCTGCTCTACTCAAGGAGAATTGTCCTTAGGGCAGTCCCAACAACAACATAACGACAGTGTTCATGGATATTGTTACGCCTGAAACTCTAGAAAATATCTACTACGATGGCCTTCAAATGAAATGAGGTTTGTTTACCTCTGATGGAGCACTGCTTACAGATACAAACACCGCAACTGTGGTCAACGCAAGAGCTGGGAGCTATAACTTCCAAACGTGGCAGCAAAACTTTGTTGCTGCCATGGTTAATATGGGAATGATTATCGAACTCACAGGCAACGAGGGAGAAATTCGTAGTAGATGCAGTGTCATGATATGAGCTGAAGAGCGAGCTTTGTCGTCTTGATTTGGGATTCGGGTGTGTTGGGATTTAATTCTGTGAGCCCTATAATTTTGGGAAGTAGCCCTCTACTGCTTCCTATCTTAGCGCAGTTGTCATGCTCGTTGGCCAAGTTTTTCAATATATTCAACCCCAGAAGACTGAAAATAGAGTAATCGTATGCATTCCCGTACTGCAGGAAAATCTGCTGAGGAGTTGCCACATGTCAAGATTTGACTGGTTGTGAGGAGCTGCCAAATGTACAATTTTAATTGGTTCCATGCGCGGTAGGAAAAGATTTTCATTGGCTAGGGTGAACAGTGTTTGCTCACCCCAAGCCCGCAAAGAAAACGCCTCCAGCGTAATTAGCAGATGGTAGATCCTCATACCATGATCTCAATTTTTCCTCCAAGGTAGCCATAAACATCTTCATCAGACAATCTTCAGGAAACTCAATCTTTATTCTATGAATATGCAAATGAAATTTGACCAAATGAAAACTAGCATCTTCATCGTCCTAACCCTTAAACTTTGACGTCCTGATTTCCAATCTATACGAGGAATAGGGTTAAGAAAACCAGGAATATGAACTCGATTCATAAGAGCATACCTTCGAGAATCAAATCCATTTTGACAATAGTGAGTTCACCAAGAATATTTTTATATTACCGGCTCTTGAAGAATGGAGTCGCCATGGGAATTTTGAATCTTGGGATTCTTCGACACTGGAGTCGCCAGGTGAATGATGCATGGCCTTCTTGTGCATAATTGTTGTTCACCATCAACAATCAGATCTGATATTTTTTGTACTCCTGGGGAAAAGTTTGTCTCTTCGTTTCCTGGCAACGATGCCAGTATGTTATCACTCCACCGAATTTCCAAGGCTGAGGAAGGAATCCCAACAGAGGTAACCACAAACCAAGCTTTTGACTTGATAGCTAGCCCTATCAAGCCAGGGAGGGCTCTCTCCAAAAGGGTCACAGCCAGCAGGGCTGGAGAAATTAGGGTTTTAGGCTAGGTATAAAGTGCAAGGGGTTGTTTTGAATTGATTTGGTTGGGTCAACAGATAATGAAATTAGGCCAAGGAAAGCTAGGTCAGGGTAATAGATTTAGGGTTGCAGGGATGAATGGGGCAAGGTAGGTGATCTGAAAATGAAACTATTTGTAATGCTATGCAAAGTATCCATTTCCATATAATTTAATGTGCAAAGTGTTCTCTATGACTTGTAGGTTAAACAAAGTAGTTTTGGTAATGTTTCTGAGTTTTATGTGTGATGATTTGTTAATTAAGTTTAATTTTTAACATATCATAGTAGAAATACACAACAAAAAAAATTCACCATAGCATAACACAACAAAATGTTGAGGCAGTTCACCCCTCCTGGGCTACATTTGCTGGTCCAAGGCTCCCCAATGGCATGCCCTTACTCTATTAATTTTCTCAAAATGGTTACACAGTGAAAAATATGCCTAAACATGCAAAACAAGCTGTAAATCTAACTTCAGAAGATAGAAATTAGCTAAAAATGGTTTTTTTTCACCTTAAACAATGAAGTACAACCCAATACAACTACATCTCCCTGAAGAAAAAGTTGCTATAAAACACCTCTATTCACTCTGAACCCTATTCCAAACTCTCCATAATGCTGAAGAAACCCAAAATTGACTAAAATTTCATCTTTTTTGGTCGAAAATTGAGAAAGTTATGACCTAAACAAGTTTTTTCCCAGTGGCACTAGAAAACTTCCTCCAAAACTGGAGGAACTCTAGTTAACTCTACCAAATTCGTCAGATGGGCGAACTTGGCAGAACCATGCTCCATAATAGGCAAAACAATAAATGTAACTGTTATTTTTTTAATGCATGTTCCCATGTAGAAACTTCGGCGGTCAAGTTTGGCGGATAAGTTTTAAACTCTGCGGCCATGGTCATAGGGTAAGCGGTCATATGGATAGGGTGCTAGCACAAAGGTTCTTAACCCTTCGTTCTGTCGGTTGGAAAATGCTTAGGCCCACAGTTCTTATCCTAGGTCACATGAAAATAGAGCTTAAGTCCTGAGGGCTTAACCATTCACTATGTGACCTGAGCCTCCGTTCACACCGTCCAACTCGCCCATTACACCTCCAACCGACTGCACGTTAAACTTCATCGACCCGACTCACCCACTGTTCAACATCGTTTCCTCTGCCATGTTGGTTGGGTCGACCCTGCCCGAGGAGTCAGGTCGAGGGTTTGACCCTCATGCCCTCCAAATTTTCACAACAATTTTCAACCAATGGCTTGGGGCCACGTGGCAACCTCTGGGTAAGCCACGTGGCACCCACTAATAGACATAAAAAAATTAATAATTTTTTTTTTCCATATAATTTTTTTTAGAAAATGACAAAATCATAGTCAACAAGTCATGTTTTGGAGGTCACTAGACGAATTCAAACCTCAGTAACTTTCACATACGACCTCGATTTTGAGTCCCGTTCACAGTGCCAGAATTGTAGCGATAAGATCTTTCCAGTCGTTTAGATTAAAACCATTTCTGAGAACTTCAATTTTTGAGAAAATTTTTAACTTGGACATGATCACTTGATCACACCTCCCCAATGGGAAACTTTTGGACCCAAAAACCTCTCTGAATTACAGAAATTGAAGATGAGGAGACTGATTCTCCACTCTTCCAACCTTGAACCACTAAAATCTCCCTAATTTCATCAAATTGAGCTTCTGATAAAAAGATAAATTCTTCCTTGAATATGTTGACCGCCTATTGCTAAGCTTGACTGTGTCATGATGCAAATTTTTGGAATTTTTAGAACAACAACTAAAATTTGCAGAAAACATACTTCTCCTACAATGGTCTACCTTCAAAGGAAACTGAAAATAAGATTCACCTTGCTAATTGTCCTTATGGCGATTTTTTTCCGAATGAGCCATGTACTTGTGTCGAATTCTGACCAAGTTTTCTCACCGTAGTACCCTGCCATTCTAAAACCAGCATTGATCCATGCTGAACTTTTTGTCCTCTTTGCTTGCATGCTTTTCCCTTTTTTGGATTCTTGCACCACTTTGCACCGACACTTTTTTTTCTGCACCGATCGACACCAAAGACATTTGTTGCAACTTCTTGTCATCTTCTTCCAAATACAACCTGCTTTCAGACTGAAACATATCATCATTTACATCAGAAATAACATGAAAAGGATTATGTAAAAAATATTTTTTCTTAATCATCAACAAAGTCAAATTTTTACTTGCATTGACAAGCCTTTTCAACTGCCCTACATTCACTAAAGATGATTCTAGCTTCTTCCGATGTGCTCTCACAATAAAATCCTTTCCATCCTTGAATAGATGATACTTGTTCTCATGGTGATGGAAGATCACTTTCCTGTCAAATAAATAAGGACTGCCCAATACCACACATGTAATGTCAAGTGGTACCACATCTAATTCAACCATGTCAATATAATGAGTTGTTATGGTGAAGCACAACATGCACTTCGTTGAAACTTGTAAATTGGCATCCTTGCAAATCTATCCAAGTGGATATGGCTTTAGATGTGGAATGGTCTCAAGTTTTAGCTTCTTGACTAAGTCTTCTTAGATGAGATTTTCTTGAGACCCACTATCAAATAGTGTGTCTATCTTTGTGTGTTTGGAAATTATCCTCACATGAAACAGCTCAATCCTCCTCTTTTCATTCAGAGCTTCTATGTGACAGTTTAAAGTGCTAGAACTAGGATTTGTTTCTTTTACAATCTCTTTCCCCTTTATGTTCTTTAGTGCCATGGCTATGCTTTTAGTTTCATCTCTTGATTCAGACCCTAAGTCTTGTTCAGCTATTGCAATAGTTTTTCCCTTTTCTTTGGCCTTATCTTTGGTTTTAAATTTTTCTGGCTTCAACTTCGGATGAAGTTTCCAACAATGGTCTTCATCGTGGCTTGTTTTGGAACAGTTTTTACAAAATAATTTTCCTTTTTCTTTCCTAGAGTTTGCATTTCTTTTTCTTCCTTTGCCTTTAAATTCACTATCCTCATTCCCAGTTTCCCTCTAGCCTCTAAATGCGTGGCTTGTACAAAAACCTTGTCTATACTAGTAGGATTGAACATAAGAATAGTATGTATAAGATAGTTGTGTAAACCATCTATATATTTTATAAAAGTCTCTTCTCTATGAAAATCAATTCCTAACAACAGAGCCCTTCATCTAAACTCTTGATTGTAATCTTGAACATTTTGTCCCTTAAGTTGTCTAAAACTTTGCCAATTCATGATAGCCTTTTGTAAATGAGCTAATGGATAAAATTGTTGTTTAATTGCAGAAATAAATTTAGCCCATGATAAAGTGATATTACCATGTTTTTTAATTTCATCCTTGGTCTTGGCTTCCCACCATACCAATGTTTCTCCCTCCATTCTCAAAGAGGATAACTGAATCTTGGTGTCGTCTTCATGAAGGCTTTGTATCCTCAAAGAAACTTCCAATTGTCTTATCCAATTGTCAAGTTTCTCTGCATTGACCTCACCATTAAACATAGGAAACTCAAATTTAACATCAAGCTTTAAAAATGGACTTTTACTAGAGGTTTTAGACTTGTGAGATTCATTCACCGAAGTAGAGCATGACGATGTAGAGGAAGAGGATGAAGATGGGGATGGTGGATCATCATTACCTCCCTGTCCTTTCTTTGACTTGTCATCACTTTTTTTTCCTCCTCAAGAACCCTCTCCTTATTTCTGATGTTTAGACCCTTCTCCCACAAGCCTGTCATTCCTTTCTTGGTAGAGTATCCTCACCATCTCTGTCATGTCCAAGAAAGCCTTTCGGAACACCCGTTCTTCTTCTTTGGGATTAATGTCTTCAAGAAATTATGCTTCTCTTGAAGAAATGCTTGAGGCTTCTTCTATGACTCTTGGAGGTGGCTCTCTGGCCCTTCTTGGTTGAGGATTACTTTTTTCTCTAGCCAAGTGTCCTTCCCCTCTCTTGAGTTTAAGCCTAGTAAGCATCAAAACTTGCAAACAATCAACTATATCTTTGCACAAGAACAAATGCAGAGTAAAACTCTAGCTCTGATACCATCTATCTGAAAATGGAACTATTTGTAATGCTATGCAAAGTATCCATTTCCATATAATTTAATGTGCAAAGTGTTCTCAATGACTTGCAGGTTAAACAAAGTAGTTTTGGTAATGTTTCTGAGTTTTATGTGTGATTATTTGTTAATTAAGTTTAATTTTTAACATATCATAGCATAAATACACAATAAGAAAAATTCACCATAGCATAACACAACAAAATGTTGAGGCAGTTCACCCCTCCTGGGCTACATCTACCGGTCCAAGGCTCCTTAATAGCATGTCCTTTCTCTATTAATTTGCTCAAAATGGTTACAGAGTGAAAAATATGCCTAAACAAGAAAAATAAGATTGTAAATCTAACTTCATAAGATAGAACTTAGCTAAAAATAGTTTTTGTTTCACCTTAAACAGTGAAGTACAACCCAATACAACTCCATCTCCCTGATGGCCCTAATGGCTTTTTCCTCTTCCCTGAAGCAAAATCTACTGTAAAACACCTTTTCTCACTCTAAAACATGTTTCAAACTCTCCAGAATGCTGAAGAAACCCAAAATTGACTAAAATTTCATCTTGTTTGGTCTAAAATTGAGAAAGTTATGACCTAAACAAGTTTTTGCCTAGTGGCACTAGAAAACTTCTTCCAAAACTAGAGGAACTCCGGTTAACTCCACCAAATTCGTTGGATGGGAAGACTTGGCGGAACCGCGCTCCAAAATAGGCGGAAAAATAAATGTAATTGTTAGTTTTTTAATGCACGTTCCCATGCAGAAACTTCGACAGTCAAGTCTAGCAAACAAGTTTTAAACTTCGCGCCCATGGTCATAGGGTAAGTGGTCATATGAATAGGGTGCTAGCACAAAGGTGCTTAACCCTTTGTTCCACTAGCTGTAAAATGCTTAGGCCCACGGTTCTTATCCCCAGTCACGTGACGATGAAGCTTAAGTTCTGAGGGCTTAACCAACCTCTGCCCATTCACTATGCAACCCGAGCCTCCGTTCACACCGCCCAACTCACCCATTACACCTCCGACCGACTGCACGTTCAACTTCATTGACCCGACTCACCCACTGTTCAACATTGTTTCCTATGCTGTGTTGGTCGGGTCAACCCTGCCCAAGGAGTCGGGTCAAGGGTTCGACTCTCATGCCCTCCAAATTTTCACAACACTTTTCAACCAATGGCCTAGGGCCACGTGGCAGCCTTTGGGTAGGCCACATGACACCCACTGATAGGCCTAAAAAAACTTAATAAAAATAAATTTTTTTGCCATATATATTTTTTTAGAAAATGACAAAATCATAGTCAAAAAGTCATGTTTTGGAGGTCATTGGACGAATTCAAACCTCAGTAACTTTCACATATGACCTTGGTTTTAAGTCCCATTCACAGCGCCATAATTGTAGCAACGAGACCTTTCTGGCCGTTCAGATTGCAACCATTTAAGAGCACTTCCATTTTTGAGCAATTTTTTAACTTGGACATGATCACCTGATCAGTAGGTATAATGCAAATGACTTGAAGATAATGGTTATGGAATGGTTTAAAAAATGTAAGGAGGCTAAGGGGAGCATAAGAGATGTATTTCTATCAAACAAAAGATAAGGAAACAAAATATGATCATTTACCCAAAACAGAGCATGTGCAAGCATGTATTCTAAATTTCAAACTTCTGAAAGTTCATAACATAGACATGAAAGTGACATGAAAAATACATTCAACATACGTGACTGAAGAAGAAACAATGAAAGACATTCAATACCACAAGTATCCCATAAACGTAGATGCAAATCCTCTTGATTAGCTTGGCCAAAACTGAGTACAAGTTCCCTTGATCAACTAGAAAAATGAAAATGATTCCAACTTTTACCCCCTCTGAAAATGATTAAAAAATAACATGATATAGGCTTAAAACAACCTCTCCCAACCTCAGGGGTCGAATCCATGAGAAGAGGAGCTGATCCACTAAAGTCCAAACTGAAACCTAGAGTGTAGGGTGGTCAAAGTGACTCAACCCTAACTTTTTGCAAACTGATTCATTACACCTCATATGCTTGATTTACATAATGTATTTACCATAGTAAATTGTAATAACATGGTAATTACACTCATATCTATCATTTACATAAGTAAATTCAACATTTCTCAATGTAAAAGTCAAAACTGGAGTGAAACTCAGAAAATTTCTAAAGACTGCAAATACACAATTTCCTTGTAAAATGAGCAACGTCTAGGCAGAAAAAATGACCTATATTCAAGGCTGAATTTGAGTTCTTTCCCGATATCAAAATCTACTCCATGATGGCTCTTTGGAAATATATTTTCATCTGTTTTATAGAACTACCTCCATTTTTCAAAATGGTGCTCATTTTCCCTTTCAAAAACCACTTCTCCCAAGACTAGTAAATGCGCAGCGACTAGGGTGTAAAAATGAAAAGTGATGTTGCAGGAAACTTTTGGATGCCTTACTCAACTCAAAATTTAGCTCATGATAGCTCAATGGAAATATTATTCTATATAATTTCCAAATATACATTTATTTTTATGATTGGAGTTTATTTTACTTGTAAAAACTTGATTTTACCACTACTGGTCGAAAAGTGCAGAATGAGGCTGCAAAAATGCAAAGTGCTGTTGAAGGAAACTTTTGGAAGCATTCCTCAACTCCAAATGGAGCTCAAGATAGCTGATTGGAAAAAAATATCTGTCTAGTTACCATTTGACTCATCAAGAAAGTGATTTGGACACTCCATCTAGGATAAAAAAATGATTTTCCCAAGGTATCTCCAGAAGTGCAACAGCTCTCCTGTGGCACCTGTATTTTTGACATTTATTTAAAACCATTATACCTATGTATAAAATGAGGGAGATTTTTATTACTTGACCTATGATGGACAAAAACCTCTCTCATGTTTGTTAAATTCATCTATGTTTGGTTAGAAACATATTTTGAATTAAAACTGGCCCTATAAGTGGCAAATAACTTGACCCTAGGAATGATTTCTTAAAAAATGATGGAGAGATGATCTTTATGAGTTGGAATGACATCATACTTACTGAAATGACCTCCCTTATACCTCCTCTACTCATATGTCTCATTTCCATAGCAAACCCTAGCTCAATGGGAGAGGAAAGTAGGGTTTGGTGCTTGTGAACAATGATGATTTGGGCACCCTTGGGAAAAATGGTTAAGAAAATGAATTGAGGTAAATGATAATGGAAACGATGAGGTGAAAACAAAGTAAAATAAGGTGGGATGGGTGGGATGCAAATACCAGTGCTAATAGGAGGAACTATGCTACTTATATGTAGCTATCTCTCGTGTTTAATTTATTAGTATATCTCTGCCACCTCATTTTCTTCATAAAAATATTAGATTTGAACACTTTATTTTTTATTTAAACATTTCAAAAATTATATAAATCCTTAATTATATAAATTTTCATGCTATATTGGAATAGGGTTAGTTTTTTGTAGTGGTGGGGTTTAGGTTTGACATGCAATTTTTTATTTTTATTTTTCCTCAATCTAATTATCTATTTTTATTTTTCTTCAATCTATTTTTTTTTTTTTTTTTTGAATCGGTCTACTTCTATATTGATACAAAAAGATTACAAAGAGGCCGAGGCTTCAGAATAGCTAGCCCAGAGATGTGGCATTCTTACATTACATTGTTGATCATTGACATAAAAAAACAACAACTGTTTACTGGCTGAGAATACATTGGTGACCAGGACCTTGTCCTCATTTCTAAACAGCTGATACTTGTATCTAAGATGATGTCTGGAGTGTAGGACTCTACTCGACTTATAAGACCAAAACAAACACTTTCCATAGCAAAAATTACAAACAGACATTTTGAAGTGCTGGAGCGCTGTCCTGAGCACAGTAACTTGGATAGAATTGCTTGGAAAAACAGTAATTTGGAAACCGGTGATATGGCGAAGGAGAATGACAACATAATTCCTGCAAAAACTGTAAAAAAGAAGGAGGGTGAACACCTTCTTAGTACCTGTGTTCAAAAACTGGCGAGCGAAAACCATTAAGCATTATTGGTGGGCGAGGGCGCTTCTTCCACCACGAGGCATGCATACGGGTTGAAATCATCATCTGCTGGAGGAGGAGGTGCTTTGCCCAAGAAGTCACTGCCAGAAGGAGCGCTGGGCCTAGCTTGCTGAAGCTCGTGCTGTGAGGCCATTGCCCCCTGTACACTCTGCAGACTAACCCCTGGGGGGCAAAACAGAATTTCGTCCTCGGATGCCGGAGCAATTCCAGAGGGGGCCGTGGGCTGAGCCTGAACAGTCGGGATGGTTCTGAGTTTAATGGAAATAGAGGCAATGAACTCTTGGTTGTTGAGAGAGCAGGGGTAATTGAAACGGGCGGAATGAAAGTGCGCATTGGAGGAGAGGCGGACATGTGCCGCAGAGGTGGAAGGACTGCTTCCTCGACCACGTCCTCGGCCTCTTCTGGGAGCAGCGACACGACCTTCACCGGAGTCAGAGGAATCCAACGAAGAGGCAGAAGAGGGAAACGCAGGCGGCCTTATGACTTGCCCACGAGAGGAGTCGCGCCTACAAGTCATTCTTGGTCTCAATCGAGGCATGTTAAGCTTGGCAGGGAGGGCAGGGCGAAAAAACGAGAAAGGGATGGTGAACGAATGCAGAGGTGGCCTGTAATCAACGGAAGAGCTACTATAGTTGCAATACGGACCAAAAGAAACGTGAATGCCGGTCGAGAGCTTGAGGTAGCAACTTAGACTACACCTTTTCCCTGTACTGGTGCGCAAACAGGGTTCAATGTCAACCTGTGAATAGCAAGAACGCAGAGGAGAGACACAATGGATCGAAGGAATGGGCGCCATTGCAAAGAAGTGGTCGTGATAACGAGGCGATGAAGTCTGCATTAATGCAGCAATAACTGTGATGGTCGACGATATTAACTTATGCTCGGAGTGCAGAGGGATGGCGGTGGTGGTAGACCACGTGCCCATCCACCTCCCCGACAGCAAATTACGCACGATCACATACACCCGCATCCGGGATCGAGAGATCTTGTTGCACCAAGAGTGTGCAGTCTCTTTGGAGTTTTAGATCATTGGAACTGTTTAATGGACCAGAGTAGAAAGGGATCTGCTGATTAACACCTTGATTAGCCAATCTGTCTGCAACCTTATTTGCAGTGCGTCTGACATGCCTGAAGTTGATACTTCTGGGGGTCTTGAGCCAGTCTACAATTTTTTCTAATCTGCCTAGTAACCTCCAACTCGAAGCAATATTGGCTGCTGAGGTTCCGGATTGAATTCTGATCGCTGCTTCTATTAAAATTTGAGAATCCCCCTCTATGTCTAGTGGGAAGAAATTCTCATTTTCGGCAATTCTTAGACCTGTCCATAAGCCTTCCAGTTCAGCTGCGTTGTTAGTGTCCCTGCCTATTGATCCATGGTAGATATGCATAGGTGAACCCTCTGGGTTTCTAAAAATTCCCCCATAACCAGCAGGGCTAGGATTGCCTTTGGTCGCTCCATCGAAATTTAATTTGAAAGAGGGCGGGTTAGGAGGCGACCAGCAGAGAGGAGAGTCCTTGTGAGTGGAATGACTGGGACTTCCTTGAGCCGAGGAGGAAATTTTCAGGTTCCAATTTTGTATTATAAGGCGCTCCTGGGGGGAAGTAGGCATTTCCGATTCATGCCATTGCCTTAAAGCCAGAGTTTCTTGTAGGTACTGTTTGAGTTGATACCATAGGGTGTCGAGCAGAGAGCTGTGATTCTTGAAGATTCTACTGTTGCGCTCTTTCCATATTATCCAGTAGATGAATCCCGGTAGTAGCTTCCAGAGTGTGTTAAGAAATATACATTGGAATGGATTTCTGGGCCAATTCCTTATGGTGTTGACTATATCTCCCACTCGATGACCGGTTCTTCTGTTGCATTGCTCCATTCTTTCCCAAAGTTTATCCGCAAGGGAGCAAGTGTCCAAGAGATGTGTGATGGTTTCTGCTTGAAGATTGCAGTTCGGACACCTCGAAGGGCCAATAAATCCTCTTTTTTGTAAATTGTCCCAAGTAAGGATTCGATTTTTACTAAGCATCCAGAGAAAAATAGAGACTTTAGGCCAAATGAGTGGTTTCCATATCTGGTCCCATAGCTAATCCTTAATGGGCTGCTCTGGTTGGTAGAGAAGACGGTAAGCTTCCTTGGTAGTGAACATACCTTTGGGGGTGTATCCCCATCTGACTTTGTCCTGTTGATCAACTATCTGGTTTTTCTTATGTTGTTGGCTAATTACAAATAAAATTGATTAGAACTACTTTAACTAGAGAATCACAATTTATGGGTCATAAAATCATATAATATTGAATTAGGACTAAACTATCAAATACCAAAGTAGAAAAAAACAAAAATTGAAGTCAAAATTGAAAAATTGAAATGTGAAACATTTAGCAAGGATGATACTTTACACATGAAAATATCAACTTAGACACCTACAATGGAAATGAAATAGAAACGAGAAAGGAGGTGTCAATGCATCATGTTTTATGCATTATACTTTGTGGTTAGATAGGAAGACATACAATCACCATAGAAAATTTCTAATTCAAAAACTGAAGGAAATGGAGTTAAGGGTTTTAGGAAAAACCATGTCAATAATGGATATATTTTTATCATATATTTTCTCACATATACATTTTTTAACAAATGGAATTATGAGATGTTACCATATGGAAATAAAGTTTATAACATATATATTTATATATTTACAAGTTCTAGTTGATAAATGATGCTTTCATCAATGATATATTGAAGCCATTCAATGATTACCTTTCACTTGTTTTTTAAGTGTACCCTCTATAGTTTGAAAGAGAGACATGAATAATATGTTGTGAGTTTGAGTTTATTCATGCTCTAGCTAATAGTGAATCCCTTCACTAAATCTCATATTGAATCCCTTCACTAAATTTCATATTGAATCCATTCAATTAATTTCATCCACTTTTTTTATTGTCATGATATTTATAATTTGCAAGAGAGACATGGATAATCCTATATTCTCTTGTTAATAGTAAATTTATTTAATGATGATTATAGTGAAGTCATTTAATTATTTTCATTCTCTTTTTTTTTTCAAAATATCTATAGTTTTCAAGAGAGAGAGAACAATAACACTTATATGTCCTTAATGATAGTGAACATTGTCATAAACTACCACAATCAAGCCCTACACTGTTTGTTTTTAGAGATAACCATTTGGAAAAAATTCTAATTTTGGGAAGTGTTAAAAGGATAAAATTGACAATCCTAGATTGATGTAGAATATGCTAGGAGCATCAAATTCAATATGAAGGCTCTTATTTATTTATCATCATCGATATATCTAGACTCAATATAGACAAAATCCTTGTTATTGATAGATTTTCTTCTACAGGTCATAGAAGTTGGCATCTAAGCTTGATTGTGCCAATGAGAAGAGTGTAGAAATTGGGCAAAAATGGTGATTTTTTAGAGCTATAATTTTTAGTTTTGAAATCATTTTGGAGCATGAGTATAGGCATCATGAATATGGGTTAAAGGATAATATACATGAAGACATATAATCTAGAGAAGTGATTTGAGGTTCTTCATAAATTGAGAATAAGGACCCATGAACTTAATTGATGAATAGAAAAAATGCAAAAATTTCCCAAAATTTGAAATAAATGCTACAAATATAGAAAGTGGTATTCTTCTAACAATTTCATTTATATGCACTCTTTGTGTAGAATCAATGCTACAACAAGAACAATATCATAATTGAAGAACAACATTGAGGAGGAGACATGGAAGAGGCATAGAGAACTTACAATCATGAAGAATAAGTTAAAGGCATAAACATCATTTTGGGGAATGAGTAGACGTTTTTTAATGCACATAGAGATATAATGGAGCCATTAGAGCTAGCGGAAACCATGAGGAATTTGAATATGGAGGTGCATATTTATAGATATTATAATGAAAGGCTAATAAGAGTTCAAGGGGAACAAAATTAGATAAAATCTTAGCTTCTAAAAAGTTTAAATAAGTTGTAGAGGAAAATAAATAATGGATTAGGTTGAATACATGAGGAATAAGGAATACCTCATGTAGGGAAGGATAGTTATAAAATATCCAAGCACTCAAGAACTACTAGAACTCCAAGACACCATACTCACAAAATTATTTGACCAAGAAGTTATATGCATATGAAGAATCACATAACAACCCAAAAATGTATCCCATGTTAGGAATCATAAGGAAAGATATGAATTTTATCATTTACAAAGAGATATTTTAAATCTCAAGATAAAAAAAATTGATGGTGAAAATAAAAGGGGAGAGGATGTGCGAAGTTCGATTGCTAGGGATAGGAAATATTTTCAATTGTATAGCTACTCATCCAATCTATAAGTTAGGATTAATATACGCCATATAAAAGGAAAGGATTTTGTGTGGTGGGATAAAATCAAGCAAGTTGATCAGATCAATGAAAAGAGGATTTATTGAAAATAGTTTATGAAATATTTTTAGCAACAATATCTTTCTTAGTACTATTATGACAAAAAATTGTAATATTTCTTTCAGCTCAAGTTGAGAGATATGGCCATGAAGGAATATGAGAAGGATTTTTTGAGTTATTGATGTACATAGAATTATATTAAAGAAGAGAAGGTTCAAATACAAATATTCCTTAATATACTACAATAATTTTATTAATACAAGATCCAGTTTAATGAATCCAAGACTTTATAAGAGACAATCACGAAGGTCAGATACCTATATGAGCATAAAAAACGCAAAGCCTTTTTCCAAAATTCATAGAAATATATGAATAATTGATAAAATAGATGAATGGAAAAGATAATTCAAACACCTATCCTCAAGAATAACTCCAATAAGCATGTCAACCAACTCATACTGAAACCAAGTTTTCCAAATATTCTTAGGGAAAAGGAAAGGTATCTAATTAAATGTTGGGGATGTAAAAGATACCATATGTACAAATATTTTCCTCATAAGGGGAAGAAAATGAGGACTATGTGTAACATGTAAGAGGATATTGTAGTGGAAGACGTGGAATAAACCTCCCAATAATATATGTAGGCTTGGAAGATCAATAGGAAAACAATCAACCAAATCTGATTGAAGTAGAAACTGAGATTGAAAATCAGCTTATAATTTCCATTTTAATTGATTCAATTGAAATTCATAGTTCATTTCCCTAATTTAGTTAAATTATTTTATTTAAATAAAATAAAGCATGATGAATCATGGTTGGTTCAACTATCTATTGGAATGGAAAGGAAGATTGATCATATATTTAAAGGTTGTCTAATAGATATGAATCATGGAAATATTAAAATAGATATGAACATCATACAACTTGGATCATATGTTGTCCTTATTGTAATGCACTACTTGGATGTTCATTGGTTTATTATATTTCCATAATAATATTTTTACTTGTCTTAATGAGGAAGGAAAATAAAGGATTGGAATGACCCATACCAAGGCCCTTAAACCATAAACAAATTTGCGCATAATTTCACAACATATTTTTAAAAAATTAGCATATATAACAACATAATATATATTTTAAAACAACATATAAAAAGAACATATTATAAATTCATTTGTAAATAACCTAACCAAGAAACAAGAAGAATACCTAGTTATGGTGGCTCAGTTGTGATGCTCCTTCTAGGACCACCCTTTGAACAAGGAAATTCTATCTGACTTCCTAACCTAAGGAACCTCCATAGGTTCTCGATCCCTCTAATCCCAAGTCCAAATCGAATTTGTAGTGTGTTTGTGATTTGTGTTCCAACACCTCTCTAGTGTCCAACACCATAATCAATCCCTCAAACTTTGTCCACTCCAATAGCTTTCCTCCAAGTTCTCCATCTAAACCTCCCATAAGAATTCCCCAAAATTAAATCCTCCTCCTCTCCTTGCATTATTCATGAGAAATTATCCCTCTCCTCCCAAATTCTCCTGCACTTATGACTCCCCCAGAGTCAATTCCAACCACCCTAATTATATGTCACCAACCCCCCAATCCCTTTCCTCGATCCCCTCCAATATTCTCTCTTATCCTCAAATTAATTTTAGGGAACAACCATGTTATGGCTTAGAAGGGATAAATAATAAAAATATAACCTTATGGATTCACAAGAATCCTATCAATTTAAATAATAAATAATCATATTCAAATATAATTCATTAATTATATGTTAAAAAATTTTAGCAAGAAAGGCTCAATTTGACTTTAGCCTTAGTCAAATTGATTAGATAAAATTTCCACATCAACAAGACAACTTGGAGGCAGTTAACTAGTGTGATATGGCTCTTGTCACTTAGTTAGCTAAAAATTTTCGAGTTAGAGGGCTTGGAGTTCAGTTATGCATGTGTGATTACTAAATTTTAGTAATACAACTCAGTTATTTTCAATTGTATTCAATTAACTGAACTCTAGCTATTGTTAGAGTCAATTGAAGGTTAGTTATGTAGTGGGAAAATAATCTAACTTGGATATTTGTTAGTTAATAGACCAATCAACCCAAAATAGCTAGTGCATGAAGATAATTCAAGTTCCTCGGCTGAAGTGGACATTACAAGGCAACATAACATCAATTGTATACTAGCCTTGAGTGCACAATTGTTGCATGCAATTAGTGATCAATCCTTGGGGATTGTGCAATCAATTGGAGGAAAATTCCTAAATAATAGGTGTTAATTTCCTCATGAATTACACAAGGAAATAGGGGTGTTTGAGATCAAATAATTGGCTAAGTGTTAGCCATAGCTTGTTCATTTATTAGGAGAACAATTATTCTTTTTTAGGTTAAGCTCAAAGCTAGAGCTAGAAATTGTAAGGGTTTATTAATTCATTGATTAATGCAAAGAGACTTTGAGGGTCTTTTCCTAGTTATATTCCCCTATAAATCATTGTGTATTTGTGGTTTTTCTTATTGAATGTCTGTGCATGTTATTCTAAATTGTGAATTCCATTCCATAGATCAATAGAGTAGAATTGTGTCTCTTGATTTTAGATTAAATTTCTTGAGAATTTACAATTCTTTCAAAATTTCTACATGGTATCAGAGCCTTGAATTCACATTAGAACTAGTATTTAGAACTTGTATCTCAATAATTTCAAATTTGTAGACTTCTTGCAGCTTTTCTTCTTCAAGATTCAGAGAATGTCTTTCAATATTGGACTGATATTGGGGTATGCCCTGAAGGGTAAATCGAATTTCATAGCTTGGAAGGATCAAATGGAATCAATGCTTGATAACAGTGTTGTGTTAGAATATGTTAAAAATAATATTGAAAAAACTCCACATTCAAATGCACAACAATTAGCCCAATGGAAGAAGAATGTTCCAAAGACCATGAGAATTCGTCTTGAAGGTGTGAGAGACCATGTCATCTCAAATATGCATGGAAAAGAGACACCATTTGCTATGTGGAAGGCACTTACTGATATATTTTAAAATAGCAGTGATCACAGAAAATTGGCGATGAAAGACAATCTTTGAAACATTGAGATGCAGAAAAATGATATTATTCCACAGTATCTCACCAAATTTACACAAATTTGGGATGATCTTGGAGGGGTTGGGTGACTATTGCAGAAGATGACCTAGTGAGCCTAGCTCTTCTAGGTATTCCAAAATCTAGGAAAAACTACTAGGACTCTGTGAATGGAAGGGAAAAATTACTGAATTGGGAAAGTTTGTGGTCTGATTTGGTTCAAGAAGAGGTCACGAGAAATAACTAAGATGGAACTTCACCTAGAGCATAGGATGAAGACAATTTTTCCTTGGTTGGAAAGGGGAAGAAGGGGAAAGGGAAGAAGAACCAAAGAAATCCTCAATCTAGAAAAAATAAATGAAAGAATAAATACTTGAGCAAGATCAAGTGATTCCACTGCCATGAGTTCAGGTACTATGAAAAAAAATGTGCACACAAGAAGTCTATCAAAGCATGTCAGAGGACCAGTAGGTGAAGCATTGACTTCAAAATTTGAATTAGACTTCACCCTAATAGCACGCATGGCCAACACAGTTATGGGGAGTGTGTGGTACCTTGATTCCAATGCCTCATTCCACATGACAAGGTGCAAGGATTTTCTTAGTAGCCTAGAGGAGAAGGATCTCTAGATGCATATAGAAATGGGGGTGATGGGAGGTGCAGTGTTATAGGTATTTTTACTATCACCTTTGAGAGGGAGAAAGCCTCTCCTCTTCAAATCAAAGTTGTTATGTTTGTACCCAGGCTAAAAAATAATATGATCTCTATAACAGTTTTGGAGGATCATGGATATGGTATTATTTTCAGTAAATGGAAATCCTGGATGATACACATAACTACTAGGAAGGTGAAGCAGATCAGGGTTCGAGTGAAGAACCTATAAAAACATGAGGTGGGATATTTCACTACATTAAGTAGCAAGGCTGAAAAGGTGTAGAGTTGTGATGTTGGAGAACTCTTGTATATAATATTGGGTCATTTACACCATGGGACCTTGAAGATCATGAAAAAACTACCATTGGATTCCCTGAAGACTCCCTTGACCAACAAGATGTCTACAAGGGCTGGAATTTTGGGAAGCATGTTAAATCCACTTACCATGATTAAGATATCAAAGCAAATGCAATCTTGGAGTGAGTCCACTATGATGTTTTTGGACTATTTTCTATAGCCTCCACTGCAAAACATAAGCACTATGTTCTTTATATTGATGATTTCTCCAAAAAGTGTTGGATCTTCTTCATGTGGAAGAAGGATGAAGTTTTCTCCAATTTTTTTGAATTCAAGGTATTGGTGGAGAAGGACATTAGGAAGAAGGTGAATGCTCTTAGGAGTGACAACGAAGGTGAATTTGTTATGTAAGACTTCAAATATTTTTGTGAGAAAGAAGGCATTCAAAGAGAGTTGACAACACCCCATAACCCACAAAAAAATGGGGTAGCTAAGAGGAATAATAGGAGCATAGTGGGAGCATCAAGGGCCATGTTTCATGATTAGGGGCTACCATTGCATATATGAGCAGAAGCATGCAACACCATTGTCTACATGTAGAACCTGAGTCCTCATACGATTCTTGGCATGATCACACTAGAGAGAAATTTCTCTGTGAGAAAGCCTGATGTGTTTCACTTCATAATTTTTTTAGCTTTAGTTTATTGTCATGTCTTCAAGGATTAAAGTAATAAAATTGAGCCTACAAAAGAGTTTGGAGCTTTTGTAAGATACACTGAAACTCCACATAATTATTATTTTTATCTTCCTTATCTAAGGATGAAAGTTGTGAGGAGAGATGTTAAGTTAGATGAGAATAAGGCCATGAGATTCTCTCTCAAATGAGAGTCGAGTATCCCACCGGAGCAGGAGCTTATAGCCCCAAAGGAGGAGCCTCAAGATGAGCTTCTAATGGTTGTGGAGAAACCACATGCAAAAGAGCAGATATGAGGCGGAGTGGAGGCACCCAATCAACCAGAATCTTTGAGGGAGGAGAGAAAGAGAACCTGAGAAGTTGATAGCTTATTAGAGGATGCACAGTAAAATTTGGGAGTGGCCACATCATAATGTAGGAAGAGGAGGTCATATGATAGGTAAATTGGGTACATGGCTCTCATGACAGAGCTCATTGAGACAGAGCCTTCCTCATTTTAGGAAGAAGTTTCTCGACCTGTTTGGGTTGATGCCATAGTGGAATAATATGACTCCATCATGAAGAACCATGTATGGGAGATGGTGGTGATGCTAGAAGGGAAATCATAGGTTGGTTAAAAACTAAGTGAAGCATGCAATGGACAAGAGCATTGAGAAGTACAAGGCCATATTTGTGACCAAATGATTTTCTTAGATAGAGGGAGTGGAATATGAGGAAAATTTTGCACCAGTTGCAAGATATTCCTCAATCAGATCCATTCTAGCCTTGGTTGTGCAGATTGGGTAGAAAATCTGCAAGATGGATGTGAATACCACCTTTCTTAATGGTGTTGTTGATGAGTAAATTTACATAGATCATGCAGAAGGATTTGAGACATATGATCGAGAGTCACATGTGTGTAGACTCAAGAGAGAATTGTATGGTCTAAAATAGGTGCCCCGCGCATGGTTGACTTAGATCTAAATTTATCTTAGAGGATTTAGCTTCACCAAAAATGAAGCAGATGTGAACCTCTATCACATTTTGGTGTATGGTAAGTTTTTATTCTTGTTTTATATGTTGATTATTTAATATTGATAGGTGATGAGAAATTGGTCCGCTCTGCAAAGAGGATCTTGAAAGGGAATTTGAGATGAAATACATGGACCTCATGAATTACTTCCTCGGGCTAGAAGTATGGCAAGGTGATGGTGATTTGTGTTTATCTCAAGGAAATTCTGCTACCAAGATACTTTAAAGTTTTCACATGGAGAATTGTAAGCCCATGGACACACCTCTAGCTACAAACTATAGGAAGTAGTATGCTTCTTTAGGTGAGGAATTTAATGCTACCATTTACAGGTAGCTTATGGGTTCGCTGAGCTATCTTCTGAACGAACAAACCAACATGTGCTATCTATTCAACCATATTAGTGAAGCTATGGTGAGGCCTACCAAATTATTTTGGAAGGAAACAAAGCATGTGTTAAGGTAGCTCAAAGGTGCTACCCAGTATTGGTTATGGTACAAAGGGACAGAGGGAGTCAAGTTGCAAGGCCTCACTGATGCAGATTGGGTAGGAATTCCATCTGATAGAAAATGTGCATCGGGTGTTATCTTTAGTGTTGGTTCTGTAGCTATTTCCTGGTACAACATGAAGAAAATGTCTGTGGCACTCAACTCAACAAAGGTTGAATACATGGTTGCAAGTCAAGCAACATGTGAAGCAATATGGATGAGGAAAATAATTGTGGGACTATTCAATTAGGAGATGGATCTGATAGTGATATATTTTGATAATCATATTTGAATTGAGCTGTACGAGAATCTAGTATTTCATGATAGTTCCAAGCACATTGATATCTAGTATCATCATTTGCGGGATTGTGTGCAGAGGATAATTATGTTGCTACAGTACATTCCAACTAAGGAGAAAGATGTTAAAATCTTGAAAAAGGAATTTTCAAGAGGTAAAGTCAAATTCCATAGGTGCAAGATAGGGGTGGTGGAAAATCCCTTTCTTGCTAAGAGGGAGTGTTGAAAAAATGTAGCAATAAAGGCTCAATTTTACTTTAGCCTTAGTCAAATTGATTAAATTGAATTTCCACATTAGCAGGACAACTTGGAAGTAGTCAACTAGTGTGACATGGCTATTGTCACTTAGTTATCCCAATAAATTCAAGTTAGAGGGCTTGGAGTTCATTTATGCATGTGTGATTGTTAAATTTTAGTAATCCAGTTCAGAAAACTGACTTTTGACTATTGTGAGAGTCAGTTGAAGGTTAATTATGCAGTGGTACAATAGTCGAACTTAGATATTTTTTAGTTAACTGATCAATCAACCCAAAATAGCTAGTGCATCCAGAGAATTCGAGTTTCTTAGCTGAGGTGGAGATGACCAGGCAATGTAACATCAGTCGTAGACTATTCTTGAGTGTACAAGTGTTTCATGCAATTAGTGATCAATCCTTGTGAATTTTGCAATCAAATGGAGAAAAATTCATAAAGAATAGGGGCTAATTTCCTCAGGAATTGCACAAGGAAATAAGGACCTTGGTGAGAAAATAATTGGCTAAGTTTTGGATAGAGCTTGTTCATTGAGTAGGAGAACAATTATTATTTTGTAGGTTGAGCTTGGAGCTAGAGCTAGCAATTGTAATAGTTTCTCAATTCATTGATTAATGTAAAGAGGCTTTGAGGGGTTTTTCCCAGTTGGGTTCCCTATAAATCACCGTGTATTTGTGGTTTTTCTTATTGCATGTTATGTGCATGTTTTTCTCAATTGTGAATTTAATTTCTCAAATCAGTAAAGTAGAGTTGTGTCTCTTGATTTTAGATTAAATTTCTTGAGCAATTACAATTCTATTAAAATTTATCCATTATAAGTGAGGATCAAGGGTTAAGTAAGCCCTATTCTAGCTTAATTATTAAGAAATATAATGGCTAGCCATAAGATTTATCATTAATTGAGGTTAAGGATAATAATAGCTTATTCATTATTTAAGCTTAACCATTAATTAATCGTCTGGCATAGTAGGCTACATGATCGTATTCGTGTATTAATGTGAGGTGTGATTATGCAACTAGCATAAACATACCTCGTACTTATGCTAATAATACTTATAAGATTCAGTTAGATTTTTGTGTAATTTAATTGTGAGTTAAATTACTTAGCATTAAATTAGCAATCCAATTTTGTATACTTGTGAATTACTCTACACTATATGTGCTAGGAAATCAACTTTTAATTTTAAGTCTAAAAAAATAATTCTAATTTATCAATAGCATGAAATGAATGGTAAACCTATGAAAATGAATCAAATATAATGTGATGGATTGGAAATGAAATCTTAGCCCAAAAATAAATTGAATTTTACAAACTGCAAATGCAACGAAAAATCTATGAGATGAAATATATCCAAAGCACACACACATACTTAACTTTGATGAAATCAATGAAATGATTATTCTTGAAGGCAGTAAAATTGTTCTAATCTAATAAAAGAAAGGACAATTTATTCTAGGAAAGAAAAGAACTTTTAATCTAATGAAAGAAAATACAGTTATGTTAATTAAATCATTAAATCTAATCTAATGAAAGAATTTTCACTTAATCTATCAAAGCATGAATATTAATCTATGAAAACATTTGAAATTGATTCTATGAAAGCATGGAAATATTTATTCTAGGAAGGAGAGTAAATATAAGCTATGAAAGCTTGTAAATTTAATCTTTGAAAATGAAACAATTAACTATGAAAGCATTGAATATTGTAAAGCAATTCAAAAGTTGAAGGTGTGTTCAAAGCTTAGAGTTCATTCATAAATTAAAACCATTATGCCTATGAAAAAAAATGAAATGCGAATGCAAAGAAGAAATCATAGAAGTAAATATTTTTGGTATTTTAATTGTAATTCAAGCGCTTTATCTACAAAAGAACATAAATGAAATGAACATAAAATAATGTAAAGACAATGCATAGAAAATAAATCATCTAATCAAAATACTTGAAATAAACCTTGCAAAAAATGAGCTTAAAGGAAACTAATCTATCTTGCAAAAATGAAACATTAAAATACACCCGTACTCATTAGGTGGCCCTCCTAAAGCGCACAAGATGTGGAAAGTTTAGGAAATTATTGATCAAACACCAAATCTAATCATGAAGGAATTACCATATCAAATAATTGTATTAACTCAACAGTGCGTGAACTTCAATAGTATTCATAACATCAAGCATAATCATAGCTTTAGCATTCCAAAACTTAACACCCTTTTGAATGGCGAAGGAAATCCTATTTATACAAAAACTAAGATAACTAATTAACAATTTTAGATCCACAAATATCTCCTAGATCAAAAAATATCCCATGTGGTTACAACCATATGTTAACATCTAGCAATTAACATCTCTTCATATCTTCTCACAAATCTCCAAAATATTTGATAGGAGACACTTATGAAAACTTCGATGATTATTCTATGTGAAATGAGCTTGATCAATGATCTCAAATATTCTTCAAATCTTCGAGAGTTTGAAGAATAAATTTGAATTTGAGACTTAGAGACCAAATATGACTTTGTTGGAATCTTCCATTGAATCTTCAAATATGCCTACAAACATCACAAATCTCATCCAAATTTTAGATATAAGTGAATAAATGTTATTTTTTCTAATATTTAACCATAAATTCACTCAAAATAATAAAATAAATTCTTTGGAAAATAATAAGTATAAACCCATATATGATCATGAAAATGGTCTTAGTGTGAGAAGATGGAGCTGCAAAAATAGTAATTACTGAAGAAAAGTGAAAGAAAAGAGGGTGAAATGGATGACATTTTTAAGACCCTACACACATAAGACAATCACTTACTAGGTGGGTTAGTAACTTAATATAAGACAATAATATCAATATGTGGGCACTACATACACCCCTCCTTTGGAAAACTTCATCCCAAATTTTGAGTTAAGAGGAAACAAGTGGCTGAGAACTAGGATGACAATAAGGTATGACAAAACATGGAGAAGATGTAGTATTCATATTAAGTAAATTAAGTGAGGAAATAACTTCCCATATAGCATCCCCAACTAACCTGTAGCCTCATATCCTCCCTTATCTACTTCTTCTCTCATCCTATCCATCCTCTATTGCAATATAATATGGCATCGACTATACCAATCTAACCACTGATACAACCAAGATGGTGGAAGGCTCTACTATATCGACTTAAATTCCCCAAAAATCAATTGGAAATCGTCATCACATGTTTAGGGGAGTGTGTCCATCATCGAAATCCCATGATTCCAGGCTTAGAGGTTACATGGTGGGAAATTCCTCCACCTGTCCTCAAGGACTAGGGTCACCAACCTAACATGGATCACAATATGGCACTAGTTGGAATGCTTGCCTTTAAATAATTTAGTCAAATAGTCATGTCACTTGCTATTTGTACTTCATTCTATGTCATAAAAGTGCATATAAATCATACATCAAATAATCCATATATAAGATACTTTAATAAACAAAAACATAATCCATCAAGTGTTTTATATAAGTTTGTTCATCTATCCAACTGAAATGCATCAATATTACATATTGTTCATAATAAAACATCATGAAAATAAAACTATGGACTATGGACTCAACATAAGTAGCTATATAAACCAAAATAGGCATCACAAGTGGTCAAAAATGAGGGGTAGTCATGTCGTATAGCCTCTACAGCCTCCCAGGTAGCAAACCCTTGGCTATACTTGTCCCTATGGACCTTAACCTAGTCCACAAAGTGACACTTGATTTTTTAAACCCTATTTTCCAATATCCATAACGATTCCCACATCCAAGACTTGCAATTCCCTCAAATCAAGTTTGTGATATTCATTTGAAATATAATGTCATATAATAGATACATGAAAAAAAACATGAGTTTTATGCAATTTTTGTGGAAGTACGAGGTGCTAGGAAATTGGTCAAAATTTCTCTTTGATCCTAAAAGATACTATAAATCGAGCTAACAACTTCATCCCTTTCCCAAACCAAACGATGCTCTTTTTGGGTTAGATATGAATAAATACTTGGTCTCCCACTTCATAATTTTGATTATTCCTATGCGCATTGGAATTAACCTTCTTTCTATAATGTGCTTCCTTTAAAAAAAATTCAAATCTACCTTACATGTTCCTTCATTTATTTAACCAATTTCAGCCCTACTATTAGTTTATCCTCCAACATTTTCCAACTTTGTGGTGTCCTACATGGCCTCCCATATAGAGCTTTATAAGGAGGCATATTGATCTAATTATGGTAACTAATATTGTAGGTGAAATCTACCAATGGTAGGTATGTTTATCATGTACATTTCAGCCCTATATTTTAGGTTATCCATAATGTACATTCTAATTGTGTCTTCCATAACTTGATTTACTCTTTTAGTTTCCCCATTTGTTTCCAAATGATATGTAGTGCTCAAGTTCAATTGAGTCCCCAATGTTGACTGCGGACTTATAAAAAATCTAGATGTAAAGCAAGGGTCTATATCATAAATTATCTTTGTGAGTAACCCAAGTAATAATATGAATTCACTTATAAACACATGCCACATCAATAACATCGTAGGTATCTCTCACTGGGATGAAATGGGAATATTTTCTCAACTTATTATCAACAAGGATTGTGAAAATAATTTGAATACCCATTTATATAAGGGATTTTTAGCCTTACAAGTGAATATATGTTTTACGAAAGGATATTGATTATATAAAAATCATGTGGAAAAAGATACCTAAGAGTAAATGTCCAAGTCTTGAGGACTTTCCAATGTTGTAAGAGTTTAAGAATGTATTTAGAGAAATATTAGGTTTACCACCAAAGAGAGATATAGATTTCTATATTGACAAATTCCTAGAGCTACACTAGTATTAAAGACTCCATATAGAATGAGCAACCAAAAATTAAAGGAGTTACAAATGCATGAAAGAATTTATAGAGAAGGGATAAATATTCCCAATTTTCTCACCATAGGAAGCACAAGTACTCTTTTTGAAAAATAATTATGATACCTTGAGGCTAATAATGTAGGGATTTTATATAGGTGAACAAAATCATTATGAAAAATAAATATTATCTACCCAAAATTGATGATCTTTTTTATTATCTAAGTGAAGAAAATATATTTTCAAAGATAGACTTGAGATCGGGTTATTGTTAGGTAAGAATAAAGGATGAATAAATCAGTAATATAACTTCCAAACTCAATTATGGGCACTATGAATATGTAGTGGTTCCATTTGGATTTGATATACACTAGCTACTTTCATGTGTTAAATAAATTATATATTTAGAAAATACCTACATAAGTTTGCCATTGTGTTTCTGATTGACATTCTTATAAGTTAGAAAAAGAGCATGAATAAAACTTGAGATCAGTACTACAAGTGTCAAAATAGCATCAACTATATGCTAAGTTTATCAAGTGTTATTTTCACTAGAGGAGGATCCATTACTTGGGACACATAATTTTATAGGAAGGGATAGCAATAGACCATGAAGATTGAAAATATTAGAGGATGGTCAAAACAAAAAAATATAACAATGGAAATGCCATTCATGGGGCTTGTTGGATATTATGTGATATTCATAAATGGATTCTCTAAGATTTATCAACCTATTACATCTTTATAAAATAAGTAAACCTCAAAACACCTATTAAAGGAATTGCTTTCTAGTGCACCCATTTGGAAGGTTGTAGACCAAAATGATTTTTTTTGGTTTGTACAAATGAATGCAAATAGGGACTTGGTAGAGTCTTTACCTAAAATGGATATGTAATTTTTTTTTATTCCAAAAATCTTATGGAGAATGAAAAACATTATTCCACACATGATTTGGAGCTTGCTACTATAGCTCGTGTATTGAAAATGTGGGGGCATTAGTTAATGGGAAGAAATTTTGAGTTGAGGATAGGCCATAATTTTTTGAAATATTTGTTTCGGAAATAAAATTTAAATTTCATTTGTAACATACCCAACCAACTCTTTACCTTGTTGAGAGTAAATCAATTCAAATATTCACTTTTGTTATTCAACTCAAAAATATTTTCTACGATCACCATTTACTTATACTTTTCAAGATCTTTTTGATGGGATACACTTTATTAAAATATGAGTCCATATTGTTGAGATATAGCCATTTCAATATTTTCTCCCTTAACACCATGTCAAAACTACTAAGAAACTACCATGTGGAATATTATGCAGCACCCCAGTCCATGTGTCACACCAAGGGGGGTACTAATTCAACACCAAGGCCATCTAGCCCAACCATGCCATTTGTTTGCTCCAGTTATTTTTCTTAGCATGCATTAGCATTAGTGGTATTTAAATAAAAATTAATCCATTAATTCCACACAAATACAACAAGGCTCATGAATGACTCTTCTTATGAAATAATGTCAACCAATTGGAACTTGGAAATATTTCTTCACATAATAGTAAGTTTTTTCCATGTCGCTCTATTATCATTCTTTCCCATGGTAGATGCACTCGAAACATGGTAGTTGATTTCTTTGACAATTTATCTTGCTCCAACTTTGATACACTAATCTCATCCTCTTAGAGTTCAATGTGCTCTTTCCCTCTTCTTTTGGATTGCAAAATGCTCTTAGAGAAGTATCGGAAGAAAGCATTATCTACGACATAGGCCTCAACCTCAAATATCCCTAATAGGGGTGACACTTAGAGAAAGTGTCTGAGCGGAGGGTGGAGTCTAGAAATTTTTCATCACCTCGAGCCATAAGAGGGAGGGGAGGCATCATCACACTTTCCATCTAATAGTGACTATTAACTTTGTGCCTCAAAGGGTTCAAAACATGCTTGGGCTTGTCCTATGTTGGATGGCTATGCATAGGTGATTTAATTTATCCTAGCAAACATATGTGATGGAATTTACTCCTAGCACTTTGGCATCATAGTGGGAAAGAGGGTAAGTCTCCATCCTCTGCCTGTTATTTCTGACTATCATAATTATTTCATTGATGATGAGAATGGAAGGCATAGGTCCCCCTGACCTAACCTTATTATTCTAAAGGATTTATGTGGTGAATATCATTTTTTTCTTCCTAATGAAGAAATGATTTCGAATTGGTTTAAAGTAGGATGCAAGTTAATGGTGACCTCCAACTCATGACCAACTGAGGAAATCATTGAATCAAGTCACTATGCACATATGTAAGAGAATTTCCCTCACCTAAACAATGTGTGTCTCTAGTTTTCTTCCTCTTATTCACAATACTTTATTTATCTATTTCTATTTTGCTAATATCTATCATATTTCATTGTTTAATTCTAGATTCACCCCTTTTTCTACTTCCTTATCTCTCGGACATTAATTACTGAGGAGCTCCTTCACTCACATCTCTAACAACCCCTCCTCTCTCTCCCACGATGAAATTATACTTCATCCTCGACAAGTTGTTTTCCAATGTTCAAAATGGTGTGTTTATTTTGGTGAAAACACCCCGTCAAGCCACAACCCTATGTCCATGTACATTTTATCTTTGTCTGTTAGGGCCCTATATTATTAGTGTAGTCCCTTATTTTTGTTAGTATAGCCCCCTTATTGTTATTGTTGTACCCATTTATTCCCCATTTTTTTTATTATTGTGCCCCATAATAGCCCACTATTGTTATTGTTGTGCCCTTACATTATTATTGTTAGGTTGGCTAGGATTATGTTGTGACCCCATGGAGTCCCATATACAGAAAGAAGGTTTTTTCGTTTGTGTCATCCAATCATTGTTCATTTATGTAATGTAAAGGAGGTTGCGCCCCCTCGAATAGGTTTATTTCTAAGTCGTTGATCTCTTTTTTCTTCTATTTTTTGAGTTGGTTGCATAACATTTGGTATCAAAGCTTTGGATTATAGGGTTTTGCTGCTTCAAACAGGTCATCATGTAATTTTTGCTATAACGCTTTTTCTATGAAGTTTACGATGCTAAAAAAAAATCCATTTGTGAGGAAATCCTAAGGAATTTCGTGTAAAAATTTCAGATATTGGTTCACAATATTTTCAGAGATATGATATGTGGAAGTTAGGATTTTTGCAGGCTCCCAAAATTCATCTCAAAGAGCTGACCTTGGGAAAATCATCATAACTCTCTCTCTGAGCATCAGATTGAAATTCTGTAAAATGTGTCCAAAATCAAACGAACTCTAGTTTACTGTGTATCAGTTTCATATCTGAAGGAGGAAACAATGACACATGGCGCGCTATACAAAAATAAATTTGAAGGGATTCCAAGGGCATATTGAAGCATAGATATTAGCATTTGGTTCTAAAATGGCCCCTAAAAAGAATTCAACACCCATTAAGCCCTCGGAAGGCCCTATTATGACCCATGAAGAGGAAGAAGTGCAACATGATATATCAAAAATACAAGAACAAGTGCAACAAATTTAACTCTTGCAAAGAGTAAAATAAAATAAATTGAAGGTTTAAAGAAAGGCATGGAAGCTAAGATGGATAGTTTGAAGAAAAGCGTGGAAGCTAATATGGATGGAAAGGAAGCTAAGATGGATGGCATTGAAGCTAAGATGGATGGTATAAAAGGCAACATGGAAGCTAAGATGGATAGTATAGAAGGAAACATGGAATATTTGAAAAAATACATGGAAGGATTGAAAAATTTGATACAAGAAATGATTCCTAATGGTGAAAAGGAAATAGTGGAAACTCATGATGAGAACAAAATAAATGTTAATCGTGATTTCATAAACTCTAATGTTGGATTGAAGACCCGCCATATTCCAGATCGATATGAGGAAGTATGATGGCAAGGATCTCGTAACATGGATACTACATATGGACCAATATTTTTAACTCCATAATGTGCAAAACACACAAAAGGTATGCATTGCAACTTTATATTTAGAAAAAAATACATTTGTATGGTATAGATGGATTTTCTCTCATAAAAAAAATGTCACTTGGTCAAATTTTACGGAGGATATGATAGCACATTATGAGGATACAAAAAGCAACACCTTCTTTATCCAATTGATAAATCTCATACAAAATGGTTCAATGGTGGAGCACATTGAGGACATCCAAAAATTGAATATAAGGGTAACTAATATTCTAGAGGAACACGGGATTGATGTCTTCATAGGGACTTTAAAGGATAACATCCAACATGAGGTTTGCCTTTGGGAACTTGATTCATTGGAGAAGGAATTCGGGTTGGAAAGAAAAAATGAAAGTAAAATTATGGCGACAAGGAAGCTTACCACTCACATCTATAAAGATGGAAGTGTTGCTACTCCTAGACTTCCACAACCGACAAGGTTGACACCACAACCATTGGAAGAAAAAAGAGCAAAAGGGATTTTCTATACTTGTGATATCAAATATACTAAAGGTAATAAGTGTGCTGAGAATAAATTATTTTACATAGATTGTGAAGAGGAGGAATAAAAGGCACAAGAAACTTCAAAAGAAGAGGATATATGCTAGGAACCAACCCTAGAGGAAGAATAAATGAATCCGACCATATCCTGTAATGCTTTGGCATGAATTACCACTCCTCAAAATCTCAAGATAGAAGGACATATCAAGAAGAAAAATGTAATAGTGCTTATTGATTCAGGTAGTACCCATAATTTTATTCATTGCAATGTATCCAAGGAATGTAATTGCTTCCTATACCCAATGCCAGAGTGTCAAGTGATTTTGGAAAATGGAGGAACTATAAATTTCTCTGGAAAGTTCCATAATATCAAGCTAACCATGGGGGAATATGCATTGAATAGTTTAATTCTTTCCATTCCAATGGGTGGTGCTAATGTTGTACTAGGAGTACAATGGTTACAATCTTTGAGGACACTAGCTTTTAATTTTCAAGAACTTTTATTGAAAAAAATTTCGGAAGGAAAGGAATTTGAATTATGGGTTATCGTAGGGAAGCCAGGAAGGATAATAAGTTGTAATGTCATGACAAAGCTTCTAAATAAATAACAACGAGGCGTCATTGCACAATTATGCTCACTATAAGTTCCAACATCAAAATCATCTATTTCTCCATATCTCCAAAAAGTCTTGGAAAATCATTCCAAGGTGTTTGAAACTCCCAAAGGACTCCCACCTATTCGTGATCATCATCATGCTATTAATTTTAATCCAAGAAGTGTTCCTCCAAACATCGGGCCTTACAGATATCCTTATGTCCAAAATAGCGAAATTGAAAGTATGATTGTAGAAATGCTAGAGGCTGGTCTAATTCAACCTATTCAAAGTTTTTTTTATGCTCCAGTAGCATTGGCGCACAAGAAGGATGGATCATGGCACATGCGTCTGGATTATAGGGAGCTCAATAAGCCCACTATTAAAGAGAAATTTCTCATTCATGTGATTGATGAATTATTGGATGAATTAAATGGAGTAATTTATTTCACCAAGTTGGATCTTCATTTAGGATATCATCAAATTATTATGAAGGTTGAAGACATTCCGAAAACAAAATTTCGAACTCATGAGGGTCATTATGAATTTTTGGTTATGCCTTTTGGTATTATCAAGACATCTTCTACGTTTCAAGTGTTGATGAATTCCATTTTCAAACCCTTCCTTAGAAAATTAGTGTTAGTATTTTTTTATGATATACTAACCTACAACAGGCCTTGGAAGGATCATGTTCAACATGTTGACAGGGTGCTCAAACTATTGGAGGAGAAACAATTATATGAAAAAATATCCAAATGTTTCTTTTTTGTACAAGAGGTGGAATATCTAGGTCATATTTTATCTCAAGAGGGTGTTAAGGTAGACCCTAACAAAATTAAAGCCATTAAGGAATGGAAAATCCCCACAACCATAAAGTGGTTGCGAGGATTTCTTGAGTTAACATGGTATTATCACAAGTTTTTTAAGAATTACTGGACAATAGCAGCACCTATAACAACATTATTGAAGAAAGAGAAATTTTCATGGACTCCTAAAGAAACTAAGCCCTTCAAACATATTAAAGAGGCAATGTGCCAAGCACCGGTCTTAGCTATGCCATACATCACAAAAACCTTTATTTTGGAATGTGATGCCTCAAGAAATGGAATTGGTGATGTTTTAATGAAAGAAGGAAGACCCATTTATTTTGAAATCAGTCCAATCAAAGGAAAGTATTTGCAGAAATCTATTTATGAGAAGGAAATTTTGGGAATACTACATGCACTAGAGAAATGGTGACCTTACCTAATGGGAATATAGTTCAAGGTATAAAATGATCATGATAGCCTTAAATAATTTCTGGAACAAATACTATCTTCAGAAGAGAAGAAAAAATGGGTCACAAATATGTTGGGTTATGACTTTGAAATCATCTATGTAATATTCCCAAATGGGGAATGTAGTAATATAATGCAGAATGATAATAAAATAACGTAGGTCATATTTTATAAAGCAGGAGGCCAATATGGAGACCTTTCATTTGTTATTACAGGAGGAAAATGTATGTAAAAAGTGGCCCATATGATGCATAACAAGGAAATACAAGTCTCCAATGAAATAAATCCTCAAAATGAGGTGCTGCAATCATGTACAAAGACTTAAGATGCCTTAGAGAATTATTTTATTGGATTTGCAACAACTGTAGATTACACATAAGATCTAGAGAAAGTATGTGGACAAAAATTTATATCTATACCAGATCCATACACTATACAAGCTCCTTTATTGAACCCCCTTGGTGTTTTCAGCAAAACACCATGTACAACTTGTAGATGTGAGATCTAAGACTGCAGATCTACAAAAATATTCAGATCTAGAAAGTGGATATGATCTGATATAGACAAGAAAATGATCACCTCCAACAGATCTCCAAAGTGAAGGGCAGATCCCCAACACCTAGAAAATCGCTCTCCAACTGATGTGATGAAACACCCTGAAAATACACCTACAGGAATAATACAGATCTGGATCTATACTGCGTTGTAGGGATCAAAATACAGTTGGCCTGTAGCCAAGATATGAAAATGATGCTCATGATCTTCAATATTTTCCTCCCAATGAAGTGGAACCCACCTCCACTGAAAAGAAGCATTAAAATGGACTGGATTTAAAAGATATAATCTCCACTTGCTGCAGCTTGCAAAAAATAGTCAAACCCTCAACATGATCTGCGCTGTAGTTGAAATAAGTAGCTTGGAATTAAGCCAGATAGTGGAAACTGCAATACAAACTCTCCCAAGAGGCCTCTCAAGGAAAAATGTGGGATTCCCGACTAGGAACACCCAATGCTAAACAACATTCATTCTCAACTAAACAGCAAGAGAAAGATATATGTCTAAATAGACCATATATTCAAAAAAATATGATAAACATCAACAACCTTCTAATGCTTCCATCCCCTTCCTTTTATAAGACAAGAGCTTGCAAACCCTAAACCACCTCCAATTTAATCACTTCTTTCACACAAGGCATCTCCATCTAAAACTGCATTATGCCTCATTGATGGCCACTCCTCCTAAAAGCGTTGTAGATTTGGTCAAGGTTGACCCAGGCAACATGTTTTAGCCCCTATCCACACCTTAGGGTGATTTATTCAATTGAAAATATGATCCACTTTCACATGAGAAGTGGTTTTATTCACAATAAAGAGTCTTATGGGTCTCCCCACCCACTTATTCACCTATCAATGTGACAATTTTTATTTTTAATATTCCCATGAGTAGTAGGCTAATTTAGGAATATTACAGTCCTCCCCTCCAAAATGTTGTTTGTCCTCAAGAAACTACAAGGACATTGCAAAATCTCCAATGGATATGTCTCCTCCCAAGAATACAAGTCTACCTTTGGTGAACAAACCAAATAGATTTCATCATGAAGAAGTGGGAGATATATGGAAAGAGTTATATGTTTTCCATTGGCCTCCTTAAGGCATGAGAGATGATAAATTTTGGGTTCCTCAACCCCAATGAGAAACTCCAATCTCCATGCTATCATCCAAAAAAAGTGAGCCATCCTTGGTAGCTCATATAATTAGTCACTAATATCCTGCTTATGTTATGTGTAGGGGCTGCATGGCTGAAAATGAGAGATAATATTTTTCAACTTACGTTGTCTCTCCCTCCATTTATGATAAATTTGGAGCTGTTGATCTTGGGCTGCAATAATGTAGTCCTCATGAAGCCAAAAGATACTTGGAATCTCATGATTCCACTCATTGGTTCTAGAGAGCTTCCTTGCCCAATCCTCCATTCATATAGTGAACAAAGTGCTATCACCATATGGGCTCCAAAAGAAATATGGACTAAGTGTCATATGACATATTGGATGGTAAAAATAGTCCCTCCATTGAGACCAACGTTGTTCTTCTTCTTGTTGTCTTAGAACATGATATAATAAGTGGCCATCCAACCACCTTATTGCTTCTATAAGCTTCTAAAAATCTTGAAAATAGTAGAGGATATTAGGTGTTGGCTGAATATGATCCAAGCAACACATGTCTTGCCAAAAATCCTCCCATGTGAGAGGCTTCTCCCAAAGACATAAGTCAAACATATGGCCCCTTGCATAAGGAAACAAGTGATGTAATGTAGTAGCCATATAATGTCCCATCCTATTTTTGAAGCATGAATAAATGTGGGAATTTCCATTCCCAATGGACACATCCAACCAATGTGTCATCCCTCCCATCATGTCCCCAACAAAATTGAGATCAACATCATCATGTGGGATCAAAATCAATGATACATAAATAATCAAATGCAATGATGGAGGTGGATCATAGTCCCACATATGGAACTAGCGCAGTAGATCTCCTGACTGCATCAGATAGTGATATGGTAAGTGGTTTCCCCACCACTTACTTGCTTCCCAAGTCTTCTCACAATGGCTGAAAATGTCAGATATGTTTGTTGCCTTTGGAATGCACCCACAATGATACAATATCTCCCTTTATCTTCTAAGGGAGTGGCCATGTTTAGAAATGTTTGTGGCCCAAAGTTGGCCATGAATTTTATAAGGAATAATACTCTTCTTAGGAGCTATGGCCTACATATTCATGGTAAAGGAGTGCAAATAATCATGAAGTAAAACATCATGCACATAAACATGTTCCTTACCATAATCTATGCTCATACAAATGGAGTGGTCCATAGATAAATCCCCTCTCATTCCAAACGAGAAAAGGGGCAGTTGTGATAGCTCCTCCATAGAGTTATGTATCTCTCCCATCTCCACGTGGTCCACACATCTTTTCAAATTTTGATATAATTCCTCTTCAAAGCCTTCCCAAGTGTAGAACTCCATGATAGTGTTGAAAGCCTTCATAGAATGAGTATGGCTGAAAAGGAATTATTCATGTGCTCTTTGTAGCAACTTATCCTTGAGATTGGAAGCTCTAGATAAGAAGATCCTACCATGATAATAGATGACTTCATCTTGTACTGAATATCCCTCCTCTTGTAGCTGGTCATCAAGTATCATGCATCTGAAAAGATCCTTTGAATAATCCACTAATAGCTGGGATTTTCGGTATGGATCTAAGCTTCCTAGTAATGATAGCGCTGATGATCTATCATAAAGAATATATGTCATATGGATGCCCTTCTCCTTCACATCTCCCATGCCAAAGGTAGGTGTTGGAAGGTTTCTATCCTTCCCTTTCTTCTCCTCCCACAACGGAGAATTTGAAATGAGTGTGGGTGATGAAAATGTTTGGAGAATGTCTCCCTCCTCCTAGAGTCTACCTAAGACTCTCAGCGCTATATCATGGTCCCTCAATGATCCTTCATGAGCCAAACATATCGATGTTTCATTAATTTGAGAGAACACTTTATTCAACTTCCAATCAGGAGGTCTCCCTAGTGGAATGCCTCCATGCAAAGAGACATCAAAATCTGAAGTAGACTGTATAAATGAGTGGACTGATTTGTCCCTCCCTTTGCTACATAAATCAGTCTCCTTCTTCTGAATATAAACCCCCTGAAGCAATTAAGGGTGCATGCTCCTCATCCTTGGATGTTTATCCATCCTTTCTCCTCCGCCTTGGATCAAGGTGTTATTTCCCATTACTACTGTCACATGATGCTCCTTGGGAATATTTTGCAAAGATGTAAAAGCTCCTCCTCTTGAAGCAATAACTTCATGCCCATCCCCATGTGGTGATGGTCCTGCATCTGAAGTGACAGTGATGTTACTTCCTTCATGCTCATTCTCCTCATCAATAGTTGAGAATACCTCATCAATAATGAGAGACCTTAGATCTTGGTCTTCCCTTGAAAGAGGAATCTCCATGACTTCCTTTTGAGAAGAAATATCTTCATGCAATGGGGATCTTTCCCTTGGAAAGGTATCACACAAGTTTTTATCCCCTTCAATAGAAATCTGAAGTGGAGTTGGTGTAAAATATCTTTCCAACTCATGTAAGGGTTTTGAATGTTCATGCCTTGCTAGCTCATTCAAAGATGTGTTATATTTTTTTACATCAAATCTCTTCACTAATATCTCAGCGAATCTTGCATAAGTAGATATATTTGCATTTCTTAATGAAAAGGATTAAAATAACCACCGAGCATAAGATTTACCTTAAATATTTAGCGTTGCTATCCTAAGGCCTTCCTTTTCTAAAACTTGATGTAGACACAAATATGAGTCTAGCCGATCTATCCAATCCTTGGCTGTGTAGGTGGAGGATCCATCAAAATTTGGCAGAAAGAATCTACCTCTCCTGCTTCTATTGTGCTTGTTGGGTCTTCTTTCCTCCTTGAGTTAGAAAAACTCTTGGAAGTTCAAGTGATCCTTGAATCTCCTAGATTGAGATTCATACTCCTAAAGATAATCACTCAAAATATCCTCCTTTGGTGCATCTTCTTTCTCCATCTCTCTTGTAGTAAATCTGGGCATAGTATAACATTGTGGATCTAATTGTGTGGCTGAGTTCTTACACACATAATATGAAGAAATGGGGGTTTCTTCATATGAAAATATTCTTGAGGGATCTTCATGTCTTTCCCTCTTCATTCCCTTGATTTCTCTTTTAAGCACATGCATAGTTTAGAGAAGAAGTCTTGAGATCTCCTTCCATTTCACTCCTCCAAATAAAGGGGTTTTACCATTGTCCTCTTTCTCATTGGTGTAATCAAATATTCTGTGTCTTATCCTTTGATACCACCTCTCTCTGTCAGTAAGAGGCTCTCTTTTTCCAGAAGATATATCGCTTTTTAGAACTCACAAGTTGTGCCAAGATGATGGTTTGAAACCAATGTAATATTCCCAAATGGGGAATGAAACAATACAATGCAGAATGATAAGAAAATAACACAGATCATCTTTTATAAAGTAGGAGGCCAATATGAATACCTTTCATCTATTATTACGGCAACAAAATGTATGTAAAAAGTGGCCCATATGATGCATAACAAGGAAATACAAGTCTCCAATGAAAGAAATCCTCAAAATGAGGTTCTGCAATCATGTACAAAGACTAAAAATGCCTTACAACGTTATTTTATTGGCTCTACAACAGCTGTAGATTAAAAATCAGATCTAGAGCAAGTATGTGGACAAAAAGTTAGATCTATACTAGATCCATACACTATACAAGCTCCTTTATTGAACCCCCTTGGGGTTTTCAGCAAAACACCATGTACAAATTGTAGATGTGAGATCTAAGACTGCAGATCTACAGAAATATTCAGATCTAGAAAGTGGATATGATCTGATATAGACAAGAAAATGATCACCTCCAATAGATCTCCAAAGTGAAGGGCAGATCCCCAACACCTAGAAAATCACTCTCCAACTGATGTGCTGAAACACCCTGCAAATACACCTACAGGAATAACGCAGATATGGATCTATACTGCACTATAGGGATAAAAATATAGTTGGCACGCAGCCAAGATATGAAAATGATGCTCAATATCTTCAATACTGTCCTCCCAATGAATTAGAACCCTCCTCCACTGAAAATAAGCACTGAAATGGACTAGATCTGAAAGATCTAATATCCACTTGCTGCAGCTTGAAAAATACAGTCAAACCCTCAACAGGATCTGTGTTGTATTTGAAAGAAGTAGCTTGGCCTTAAGCCAGATAGTAGACAATGCAATACAAACTCTCCCAAGAGGCCTCTCAAGAAAAGAGGTGGGATTCCCGACCTGGAACACCCAATGATAAACAACATTCATTCTTAGCTAAACAACAAGAGAAATATATATGTCTAAATAGACCATATATTCATAAAAATATGATAAACGTCAAAAACCTTCTAATGTTGTCATCCCCTTCCTTTTATAAGACAAGAGCTTGCAAACCCTAAACCACCTCTAATGAAATCGCTTCTTTCACACAAGGAGTCTCCATCTAAAATTGCGTTGTGCCTCATTTATGGCCACTCCTCCATGAAAACGTTGTATATTTGTTCAAGGTTGACCCAGTCAACATGTTTTAGCCCCTATACACACCTTAGGGTGCTTTATTCAGCTAAAAATATGATCCATTTTCACATGAGAAGTGGTTTTATTCACAATAATGAGTCTTATGGGTCTCGCCACACACTTATTCACCTATCATTGTGACAAAACAAAATTTTAATATTCCCATTAGTTGTAGGCTAATTTAGGAATATTATAGTCTACAAAAAAGGGAAGCTAAATGTTGTTGTAGATGCACTCTCAAGAAAGGATGAGGATGTGGAAGCATTTCTTTGTGTCATTTCTATTATCCAACCCTATTGGATAACCGAAGCAAGGGAGGAATGGAAGAATGAAGAAGTATGGACACTCATTCAAAATTTATAGCAATATCCTAATACATCTAATACGTTTAGTTGGAAAAATGATTCCTTATGGTACAAATATCGCTTGTATCTTTGTAAGAATTCCCAAATAAAACAAAATATTCTTTTGGAATTTCACACCCCCCCCCCACCTTAGGAGGACACTCAAAATTTTTAAAAACATACCACAGGGTGAAGAAAGATTTTTTTTGGCATGACCTGAAATATGATATTCAAAATTTTGTGGAAATTTTTTTGGTTTTCCAGCAAAGTAAAGTTGAGAAAATTAAGACCGCGGGTCTGCTACAACCTTTATCCATTCCAAATCAACATTGGGAGGAGGTTTCAATGGATTTTATCACAGGTTTACCTAAGTCTGAAGGAAATAGTGTCATCATGGTGGTAGTTGATAGAATTACCAAGTATGCACACTTTTGTGTATTATCTCATCCATATAAGACGAGTACAGTTGCTATTGAATTTATGGAAACAATTCAAAATCTACATGGAAACCCAAATATTATTTTAAGAGATAGAGATCCCATTTTCACTAGAAATTTTTGGACGGAATTATTTTCTTGTTTGGGTACTCAACTAGCTCATAGCTCATCTTATCATCTTCAATCCTATGGGAAAAATGAGATAGTGAACAAATGTTTGGAAGGATATCTTCGTTGCTTTTTATCTGATAAACAAACACAATGGGTCAATTGGTTACCTTTGGCTGAATGGTGGTATAACACTTCCTTCCACACTGCAGCAAAAATGACCCCATTTATGGCACTTTATGGATATGATTCATTGTCCATCACATCATATTTAAGAGAAAATTATAAGGTTCAAGTAGTGGAAGATCACATCGAGCATCAACAACAAGTTCTCTAACTCTTAAAGGATAACCTAAATTTGGCCCATAATCGAATGAAACAATAGGCAAATCAACATTGCAGCGAGACAAGATTTGATGTAGGCGTCTAGATATTTTTACGGCTACAACCATACAAACAAATGTCCCTCAAGCAAGCTAAGAAGGATAATAAATTATCACCAAATTACTATGGTCCTTACAAGGTATTTCAAAATATTGGTACTATGGCATACAAATTGGAGCTTCCTGCATCTTCCCGAGTGCACCCATTTTTCCATGTTTTATGCTTAAAGAAGGTTATAAGTGACACACTTCTAGTTCAAATAATATTTCCAGAACTTGATGAGGAAGGAAAAATCATATTGGAACTTGAAGCAGCCACCGAAATAAGAAATCGACAACTACGAAATCGATCAATTTCATAGTATCTCATCAAGTGGAAGAACTTACCCACTGAAGATTCCACATGGGAGGATGAGAATTTTATATAGAAGCATCCATAGCTACTCAAGCATTGAGGAAAACAATTTTTTGAAGGAGAGGGGCATGTTAGGGTCCTATATTACTAGTGTAGTCCCTTATTGTTGTTAGTATAGCCCCCTTATTGTTATTTTTTTACCCATGTAGTCCCCATTTTTTTTATTATTGTGCCCTTATATTATTATTTTTAGGCTAGGTAGGATTATATTATGACCCCATGGACTCCTATATATAGAAAGGAGGGTTTTTTAATTAGTTTTCATCCAATAATTGTTCATTTATGTAATGTAAAGGAGGTTGCGCCCCCTCGAAGAGGATAACTTCTAATCGTTGATCTCTCTTTTCTTATATTTTGTGAGATGGTTTCAATTCATTGTCCCCCACCTATGATATTATCCATTTTTTCCTTTCAAACATGCCATGACAGTGCATGTGAAACATAAATGGTTGCTCGAGCAGGGGCGAGGGGATATCGTGAGGTCATTGTCGAGCACAAGGTAATAAGCAATGATTCTTAAAGTGCACCACTGATCATATACAACAAGTAGATATTCATTCCTCGATGACTGAAAGGATACTATATTCAGGCCACACTTGTGGTTTCCATAATCAATATCTTTGTATACTTGAACTACATTGGCACATAAAAACTTTGATTGCTAAGGCCATGGAGAATAAGGAAAATACCAAAAAAAAACTCTCCCCTTAGTTGAGTGCAATCCAAGTAGAGAATAGAGAAATGTCTCTAGAATATAGTGACTTATCTCTTTGGCTTGCAAGGGCTAAAGCTATTATTTCAAAAGGAAAAGGCCTAGCATCACCAAGCGCACCCACGACACCAATATATGTGTCAAATTATACATAAAATCTTCAAGGTTTTCCATTTTTATTATAGAAGTTTATTTTCCTTTGATTATATGATTATAGTTCTTGGACCTTTAAAGTAGCTTTGCTACTATTTTTTTAATTATGTTTCGAGACTATGCATGTTATAACTAGGAAAATTTCCCAAACTTGTTTTAGATATGATTTTATTCAACAAAATGTAAATTTTTGGACAAAAGAATAATTATTATGTTGATTCTCTATTTCCTATGATGTATATGTTATTTTAATTGATCAATATATTACTGAAGCTTACGAAAAAAATCCACACAAATATATTTTATGATAATTAAATAATAATAAATCCCACATGCAAAGAAAACCCACATGTGGGCATAATACACATTATAAATTCTAAATTTTTAAAGTGTTCATTGGCCATTCGGAGAATTTACCAATTTACATTGACCATCGAGGCTTCAAAAACCATTCATCGAACCCATAATGGTTGGCCATTGACCAAAAAATTATCATGTAAGCTTTAAAACCTTGCCAAATTTTTGAATCATCATGGTAGTATTTCCCATTGGAAAAAAATAATATTTGACCTTTATTCAAATTCCTAAATATTTGATGGCGTTGTCAATCATCAAAAAAATTTAGCATATACTCAACTTTTCAACTATCAATAAAATTTAACATGTAACTTTTAGAGTCTTTGTAAAGTTCATCAAACCCTTGATGGCATTTTTGGCCATCAACTAAATTTAATATATTAAAATTTGAAAGATTTATCCGTGCTACTGATTCACCATGACTTCATCAACCATCAGTGGAATTTAATGCATTCACCTGGTAAAAGCTTCATGAATTCTCATATTGATCTATTTTCTTGCATTACCTTAACTAGGCATGGCCCATCATCATTCTTCATTAGTCCTTGAAAACATCCATACTTGTATTTTCCTTTTAACATTCAATAGTCACATTTTCAAACCTTGTAAAAAACCTCTCACCCCGAACAAGAGCCCTGCACTATGCAAATTTTACTCTCTACAACACCGCAAACAATTATTCATACACCACTATTATAATTAGCCAATTTTCGTTTTTGTGTGGAATATGCTCCACCCCATTTTCTCTACACAACAATTCCTATGGACACTTAAATATCTACACTTATTATCCCATTGCGCTCCTGTGTCTCCATAGATATGAACATTCCACACTTTGTTATCACTTATTCTTATAAAAGTGATTTCTCCCCTTATAAGACATACTTCGTGAAATTCACAAAAATAACCATTTTTTTTCTCTTAAGGCTAATTCAAATCTCATTTAAGAATGCCCAATCCTCAAGGTAAAAGGTGGCAATATTTCATCATGCAAATAAAATATTTCATATTTCCATAAAGGATATGCCCTTTATTATTAACTCCCAATCATGATTCTTTCATGTCCCGATGAAGGTATTACATGATGAAGAGATGTTTTAATAGATTTTATTGATGAACTAAACTTTTAAGTAGCTAAGATTTATGTAATACAACACTTGACCTATCACTTATATCAAAGTGACTTGAAGGAATAGAGCATTATGGCGAGTAAAATGAAGGAGTTATTTTTTGGGGATAAAAATAATTCATGTTAGGTAAACTTGACCTGGTTAAAGAGTCAAGGTTTTTAGGTCAACCATGGTGGTTTCAGGTATCTAGTATTAGTGGCTCGTGGTATTGAGCCTATGGTATTAAATTTCATTAAATCCTTTAAAATGATTTGGGATTGTCCATTGTAATGTACCATTATTAAATGGAAGGTTGACTTGGCCATGGCTAGTTTGTGGGCCGAGTTAGATTATTTTAATTCAAGGATAATAATAGATTTACTGTTAAATATATTTTCCCCAATCAAGGTATTCCATGGTAAATCATGTGTAGATGGTTTCTATGTTCGTTGCTTTATAATTATTATTTTTTTCACATTAATTTAATGATTAAAAAGTGGCATCAAAGTTAAAAGAAGGATTTAAAATGACAAGCCACTATTTATTGAAGTAATACTTTTAGTGTTTGGTCAAGTTTTAAAAGGGCTAAGGGTGGTGCATGGAAAACCTGCTTAAATATGACCTCAGACCACCTGTTTAGCAAATAAATGTAAAAGAAAATTTCGAAGTTTAGGTAAATGAAGATCATATCGGGATGTTGGTTGTGATGAAGTGGCATGAAGGGAGCACCTCGTGTGAGCACATGTGTCAAAGCAAGAGGATGGTGGCATATGTGACAATATAGCAATAACATAAAGTGAAAAAATAAATATTACTTTAGAGATGGAAATTTCCGAATTTCATGTAAATGGGCAGATGAGTGTGAAACCTAGTTAGGAATGCATAGCCTTGTTTGTAAAGTCTAGACATAGACCTAGGTGAGAGGGGAGGAGAGCATGTAGCTTTTTTTATTCGATTCAAAAAAATTCCCGGACAATTTTAAAAGGGGGATTGTTAGGTAAACTTGAGATGGTGAAAGAGTTAACATTGTTAGTTCGATAATGGCTACATGTAGTTAAATCCTTTAAAAGGATTTCAGATTCTCTATTGCAATGTGCTAGACTTGAGCAGAAGGATCACTTGGTTGGTACTAGGGTGTTTTCTAGGTTGGATACTTTTAATTCAAGGATAATAATAATCTATCATTAAGTGGTTTTTCCCTAGTTAGGGTTCTCTAGGGTAAATCATGTGTACATGTTTTATATGTGTGTTTATTTATAATTATTTTTCTTCTCATATCGATTTAATTACTAAGAACATGCTTACTTTATGAGATAAAAAATTCCATTGGTTGAAAAGATACCAACTGTATTTAAAATTGACACTTGAGTAAAATCTCAGAAATAAAATTTGGACCATTGGTATTGCTAATGCTAGATGCATTCTTGAGGTCTTTAATTTAATAGAACTCACTTTCTAATGTGCTTAATCCTTCAATTCTAAGACCAAAAAAAATAGAGTTTCTCTTTAAGTAAATAAACCAATAATTTTGACTACAAAATATTTCAGGAGATGTTGAGGTTACCATGGGAAAATAGGAAACTTAATCTATCTGAATCAAATTCTTTCTTTGAATCTTAGGGATTGTGTGGGAATGTTCTCAAGGAATTCATAGTCCATTATGTGCACATGCCAAAAAACCTTTCATCCATTGATATATAGTTGTTATTATATCCTTATAGAGATTTATTGTTGGGAAAAATACTGAGAGGGGGGGTGAATCAGTATTTAGGGCTAAACAATTTTTCTTTTCTTTCTCTTAAAACCATATGTTACAGTACTACATCCAACATGTATGTCCAGATATCTTATTATGTCTTTACTTAGAGCATTGCATCATATAAGCATTAAGCATGACAGAATTAACAGAACAAACCATCAAACATAAACAACACATATGAACACCAGGATTTAAGGTCGAAACCCAATTCAGGAGAAAACCACCGCTGCTATAATCTCAGTCTTCAATATTTATTATAGAGAAAACTTCTTATAATATATGTTGGTGCAGAATTATACCAGCACGCAGGCACCCACGTGCAGAAGGCTACAACCTTCTCTCGTTTACCAGCCTCTCCTGGAAGGGAGCTACTACCCCCTGCTCTTGTTTACCAGCTACCACTGGAAGGGAGCTACAACCCCCTCTCTGAAGGCTTCGACCCTCATCACCACTGCGGACCACGTTTCATCAATTTTCATACTGGATCCACTAGTTTCCATACGACATACCTTGTCGGTCACCAGATTTATTTATTTTATGTATACTCACACCAGTTCTTCATGATTTCGTCTGTCATTCAAACCAGAGATTCATCATCGTCAGATCATTATATTCATGGGTGCATCGTAGTTTCAGATTTATCAGTTAAGAACAGAGCTCGCCCATACAGATATTATTTGGAGAAATTTTTATTCACAACCCTTACAATGCACACCTTGTTCTCTATTTTTTCTTCTCCTTATATAGCTTTGCCTTTATTAAAACCATGAGTCAAAACCACGAACCGCTAATGGTATTCCTCTGTCAGTATTCTTTTTAGTTTATCCCACGGGGCTTTTGATCTCTTTTTAATTTTTATTTATCAATTTTAAAGAAATTTACAAATAAATATATTTACAACTTTTGAATTCCCAAGCCTTATGTCTAAAGTTTAACCCTTCGGACTTTATAGAAATATCCAACGCTTCCAAATAAATTAATCTTATGATAAACCTTTGACCTCGGGCCCACATACATAGTCAATAGCCAATCAAATATGCGCATGGTACCATAGGTAAACTTCAAGCAAGTCCAGCATCCGATCACCATTGGATTAGAAAGCTTCCAGATCAACGGTGTATATGCATATCGTTCGACCTCCGATGTCGAACGTTAACGTGCGATGGTCCGCCGTACCTGTGTTAATCTTTGCACACCTTCAAAAAATGATGACCGTCCGATGACCCCTTTCCAGGTCAACAGCATATATGCATATCACTCGACCTCCGATGCTGAACGTTAACGTGTGATGGTCCGTTGTACCTGTGTTAATCTTCGTGCACCTTCAAAAAATGTTGACCGTCCGATGACCCCTTCCCAGATCAACGGTGCTCAACGATATCACTGTGCATCCTGGGTCAAACTATAATGCGCGATGGCGCACAGTGAAAAGTGGTTTTGTGAAGTCGTACAGGGATGCGTGTCGAGCACTCTATGGAATCACTCCTCAACCAGGAAATACCGCTTACTCCGCATAGGCGGTGCGATGAAAACCATAAACCACCTTCACTGTTCACTTGGTCATGGTTCCGCTCTTCCACACAGGGTTCCGTCACCTTTTCAATGTATTATTATAATTAAGTTACGCCCTAAGGTTTTTCCTTTCTACTCCTAGTTCCGTCCAACTTCGCGTTCCGTCGTCACCAAGTGTTCCGCTACTCCATTAATCTGCGCCATCTCCCATCAACTCCCTCATCAGATACAGAGTATCATTCAAGCCTTCCAATTACACAGGACATCATTCGACTCCATTACAGAGATTATTCACATAGAGGTTCAGGGGATTCCACACAAGAATTACATCAGTCAATACACATATAATACACATATCCCTAACTCTGCAACAATGATTTCAATCCTCTCCGGGCACCGTAGATATCCTCTGCCCATTATGAAATTGATCACATAGGTCATATATATTCCAGATTTACTCAACCATACTTAACACAATTCCACAGTTCTTCATTAACATATACAAATCTTGGCCAGATATTCAATTTGTCTTTCAATCTATTACCTTATCTCTTCCTAGCAGCTCTCCCTTTTGTCCTCTCCTTTGCAAACTGTATTAAACCCCTAATTCAAATCTACTGCTCTATCTCTAATTCCTCTATTTCATCTGTTGCCTCTGCTACCTCTCTATCTCTTTTTCCTTATGGATAGTTTAGGTGCTGCTCCTGTCTTTGTCAATTCCTTTGCCATCAATGACAACATTTCCAAAAATCTCCCCCTTTGGCATTGATGGCAATACTCTTCCTTTGATGGCCTTATAGAAGCCCTTTATTGCTTTTCCTCCCCCTTTGACATCAATGGCAAATATTTTGATCAAGATCCTTTGAACCGACAATGCCATGCTCCCCCTGAGATCATGCTGCATCTTCAAACATAATATGACCAACAATTCATCCTTTTCATATGACCAATGCTCCCCCTGAGCCTGTGCATTTAGAGATGCCTAACATCACCTCACAACCAATTTAATCTTCTATATTTAAGTAGACCTGATCCTCTGCATGGCAGAGACTACTCCCAGTTTTTTTCTGAGATATTCGAACGCTTCCTTGGGTAGAAGTTTGGTAAATATATCAGCAACTTGTTCTTTGGAGGAAACATACTCCAATTTCACCTTTTGTTCAAGCACTTGTTCACGTAAGAAGTGATATTTGATGGGAATGTGCTTGGTCTTGGAATGCATAACAAGATTCTTTGAGATAATGATAGCACTTGTATTATCACACATAATGGAGATAGGAGGTGAACATTTGATTTGAAAGTCTTGTAGGGTTTGCATCATCCAGAGAAGTTGAGTGCAACATGATGCAGCAGCCACATATTCTGCTTCTGATGTAGATAAGGTAATGGATCTTTGCTTCTTGCTGAACCAAGATACTAACCGAGGCCCCATATAGAATGCACCACCACTAGTGCTTTTCCGATCATCAACACTTCCAGCCCAATCTGCATCAGTGTATGCATGAAGAGTAAGATCAGCATTCTTTGGATACCATAGTCCAAAATCTTGAGTTCCTTGTAGATATTTGAATATTATTTTCACAGCCTGAAGGTGAGACTCTTTTGGATTGGCTTGAAATCGTCCAACAATCCCAACTACATGCATAATGTCTGGTCTTGTCCCAGTGAGATAAAGTAGAATTCCTATCATAGATTTGTATTCTGGTTGATTCACTGCGGGGGAATCATCAGTAGAACTGAGATTACATTCGGTTATCGTTGGTGTACTTACAGGTTTGCAATCTTCCATGCCATACTTCTTCAGGATTTGCTTGAGGTATTTTGCTTGTGATAAGAAAATGCCATCTGTTGCTTGTTGCACTTGCAATCCAAGAAAGAATGTTAGCTCCCCAAGTAAAGACATTTCAAATTCTTGCTGCATATCAGAAGCAAATTTCTGACTCATAGACTCTTCATTACTTCCAAAAATGATATCATCAACATATACAACCACAATCAATAGTTTATCATTTTCAGTTTTTGTGTATAAGTTGCTATTAGCAGACCCCTTTGAAAATCCTTGCTGATGAAGATATTTGTCAAGACAATAATACCATGCCCTTGGAGCTTGTTTGAGACCATATAGAGCCTTTTTAAGTCTACAAACAAGTTTTTCATCATTTCCAAAAATGAATCCTTCTGGTTGTTCTATATAAACTTCTTCTTCTAGATCACCATTGAGAAAAGTAGATTTAACATCCATTTGATAAACTTTGATTTGTTGGAAGCTTGAAAAAGCAAGAAACATTCTTATGGCTTCAAGTCTGGCTATAGGAGCAAAGGTTTCTTCAAAGTCTATACCTTCTTATTGAGCATACCCCTTGCAAACAAGTCTAGCTTTATTTCTTATAACATCCCCATTCTCATTTAACTTGTTTTTGAATATCCATTTAGTTCCAATGACATTTTGTCATGAGGTCTTGGTACTAATTCCCAAGTGTGATTCTTTTCAATTTGATCAAGCTCTTCATTCATGGCTTGAATCCAACATTCATCTTTGCTAGCTTGACTGACATTGTGAGGTTTAATAGTGGATAGAAATGCCAGATTGGTAGAAGATCCCACAAGAGTCCTTCTTGTTTGTACACCTGATCCCTTTTCTCCAAAAATTTGAGATTCTGGATGATTCTTTTGAACATATCTGGATGGAGCCTTTTCAGACAAATCATCTTCGGGTTCTTCACTGGGTTCACTGTTTGTATCATTACTATTTGATGTAGAAGGATATGTGTCATCATCATCTTCATCTGTTGTTTTCTTTTCTTCTTTTGGAGCTGCAGGAGACTCATCAATAACAACATCAATACATTCAACAATCTTCCGAAGTCTTTTATTGTAACATTTATATGCCCTACTCCTAGAGGAGTAACCAAGAAATATTCCTTCATCTGCTCTGGGTTCAAACTTGCCAATTTTTTCATCATTATTCTTGATAAAGCATTTGCTTCCAAAAATTCTAAAATGCTTTATAGTGGGAGGATTACCATACCAGATTTCATATGGAGTTTTATCACTATTTACACGAACATGTGCCTTGTTGAGAATGTTTACTGTTGTATGTGCTGCTTCTCCCCAAAATGTGTCAGGTGTTCTGGAATCATCAAGCATAGGTCTAGCCATTTGTTGAAGTGTTCTGTTCATTCTTTCTGCAACGCCATTCTGTTGTGGAGTGCCAGCTACAAAAAAATGTCTTTTTATGCCATGTTGTTCACAAAATTCAAGGAATTCATTGGATGTATATTCTCCTCCTCGATCAGATCTAAGACACTTGATTTTTAGATCTAATTCATTCTCAATTAGTGCTTTGAAGATCTGAAATTTCTCAAATGCTTCATCTTTGTGTTTAAGTAGCCCAATCAAACACATTCTAGAGAAATCATCAATGAATAAGATATAGTATTCTTCACCACGTGGTGAATTTTTTCTCATAGGTCCACATATGTCAGTATGAATGAGTTCAAGAGGCTTACTTGATGATCCTTCCTTGGCATTAAATTGTACTCTAGTTTGCTTACCGAATTGGCAAGATTTGCATATGATATTTTCAGGTAGAGTAATATTGGGAAGATCACGAACAACTTTAAGTCTGCTTGATTTGTTGATTTGAGAGAAGCTCAGATGCCCCAACCTTCTATGCCATAGCCAATTTTCTTAAGATTTACTCAAATAACATTGTTCTTTGGGGTTCTTCAATATATACAGGTTGTTTGGAGTTCTTTTTCCTTTTATAATTGCTTTACCTGTATCAAGATCACGTACCACACATTCTTTTGAACTAAAGACAACTTCAGCTCCTTGATCACACATTTGACTTACACTTAACAAGTTATGCTTTAATCCATCCACATACATGACTTCATTAGCTTTCACCTTTTCTTTTAGAAAAACAGACCCTTTTCCCTTAATGACTGCAGGAGTATCATTTCCAAATGTAACAGTCTTTTCTTTTTCTAGAGCACTATATGCAATAAGTTTGGTTTTATCACCTGTCATGTGTCTTGAGCATCCACTATCAATGTGCCATTGGTTTTCTTCATCTTCTGCAAACAACGCTATGCCACAATTTTCAACCTGTAATTTGTTCTTTTTCCATACTTTGGAGCTTGAAGGAACATGTTCTTTTGGCTGAACTTTGCTCCTGCATTTAGATTCTTCATGGCCAAAGTTATTGCAATAAGCACATTCAACTTAATTTTGAAGAGGAGAAAAATTGTTATAGGTATTCTTCTTTGTTTCAATATCAATCCTTTTCTTTCTTGCTTCTCTTGTCATGATAGTTTTATATGCTACACATTGAACAGCTTTATGATCAAAATTGTGACATGAGAAACATTGTCCATTGAAGAAGAAATTTCTGCGATCATAAAATCTTCTCCATGAATTTACCTGTTGATTAGTGTTTCTTTGAAAGACATTATTGTTAGTGTTCTTTGAATTGAGATGATCATGCTTTACCTGTAAAGATTCTTTATTCCCTTGCTGAGTGGCAGCATGTTGTAAACTAGCTGTAACTGCTTTTAGATAATTTGGTGCTGAAGCCTGAGAAGATTCTCCAATATATCCAAGACCTGTCTTTATAAGAGGAGAACGTTGTACCTTGATAATCTCATCTAAGGTTTCATATACTTTAGAAAATATAAGATTCAGAGTCTTTACTTTCTCAAGTTATTTTCTTAAACTTACTACTTCACACTCTAATTTCTCATTGTGTTTCTCCTTTTCTTCAAGCTGATTTTTCAGAGTTTCTATGGTTATTTTACTCTCTTCTAAGCAGATTTTGAGTTTATTGTTTTCATCAAGAAAATCACTGTCTTCTAGAGCATCCACAAAAGTATCCTTTTCTTCTCTAGATTCTTTTTCAAATGCCATGAGAAGTCTAAGATCTTGTTCACATTCTTCCTCACTATCGGATAACCCATCACTATCTTCATGAGTATAGTAACTCTTTCTAGTGCTAAAACGATTCTTATTCCTTTTTGCTACTTCCTTCCCCTTTTTATGTGTTTCTTTATAAGGACACTTAGTAGCATAATGACCAACTCTTCCACAATCAAAACATTTGAAAGGAAGCTTACCTCTGAACCGTCCTGTGCCAAGTTGAAGTTTCTTTACGAAGTTTATCTCATCTTCTTCTGAGATATATCCTGATCCTTCTGTTATTTGTACTTCCTTCCCTTTTGTAGAAGTTCTAAAGACTACTTCTTTGACTTCAGATGGTCCTCCTCTTCTCATTTCATATGTAGTTAGTATGCCATGAAGTTGTACCACAATAAGATTTTGAAGATCCCGCTTTTCTTCAAGAGCTGAAACTTTTGACTCAAATTTTGCTGTTAGAGATCTTAAGATTTTCTCAACCAAAGTAGATTCAGTTATTGTTTCTCCCTGCATTTATATACACCATAATACCATCAAGACGAAAGAAATGGCAATGCTCTCCTCATTATCCATTTTTAGATTCTCATATTGAATTCTGAGAGTTTGGAGTTTAGCACTTTTTACCTTTGCATCACCTTCATAACTTAGAAATATTTTGTCCCATATTGCCTTTGTTGTATTCATCTGCATGAATTTGACAAATTTTGATTCAGTTAGACTTCCCAATAGAGAATTGACCGCCTTTGCATTTGTTTCATAATTCTTTCTTTCCGTCGGATCTGTTGGTACTACAGCTAGATATTGATATCCTCCTTCAACAATTGCCCATACCTCTGCTCGTAGAGACTGAAGATAGGATCTCATCCTTGTTTTCCAGAAGATTAAATTGTTTCCGTTAAAGAGAGGAGGCCTGATAGATGCTGTTCCATCTTGATTGCTCATCTTTCTTGATCTTCCTTCTAGCGGCTAAGCTTTTTCAGAAGGACCTGCTCTGATACCAATTGTTGGGAAAAATACTGAGAGGGGGGGTGAATCAATATTTAGGGCTGAACAATTTTTCTTTTCTTTCTCTTAAAACCATATGTTACAGTACTTCATCCAACATGTATGTCCAGATATCTTATTATGTCTTTACATAGAGCATTTCATCAGATAAGCATTAAGCATGAACAGAAATAACAGAACAAACCATCAAACATAAACAACACATATGAACACCCAGATTTAAGGTGGAAACCCAATTCGGGAGAAAACCAATCACGTCAGAATCTCACTTAAGACATACATAGAGAAACCTCAGCACATAAAGTTTTAAAAGTGCACTTTTATACTCGGCATTAATGTGCACCCACCCCATTAAGCCACATCCTTCTCTCAAGCACAAATTTCTCCTGGAAGGGAGCTACTACCTCCTACTCTCGTTTACCAGCTACCACTGGAAGGGAGCTACAACCCCCTCTCTGAAGGCTTCGACCCTCAGCACCACGGCGAACCACGTTTCATTAATTTTCATACTGGATCCACCAGTTTCCATACGACATACCTTGCCGGTCACCAGATTTATTTATTTTATGTATACTCACACCAGTTCTTCATGATTTCGTCCGTCATTCAAACCAGAGATTCATCATCATCAGATCATTATATTCATGGGTGAATCGTAGTTTTAGATTTATCAGTTAAGAACAGAGCTCGCCCATATAGATATTCTTTGGAGAAATTTTTATTCACAACCCTTATAATGCACCCCTTGTTCTCTATTTTTTTCTTCTCCTTATATAGTTTTGCCTTTATTAAAACCATGAGTCAAATCCACAAACCGCTAATGGTATTTCTTTGTCAGTATTCCTTTTAGTTTATCCCACGGGGCTTTTTGATCTCTTTTTAATTTTTATTTATCAATTTTAAAGAAATTGACAAATAAATGTATTTACAAATTTTGAATTCCCAAGCCTTATGTCTAAAGTTTAACCCTTCAGAATTTATAGAAATATCCAACGCTTCCAAATAAATTAATCTTACGATAAACCTTTGACCCCGGGCCCACATACATAGTCAATAGCCAATCAAATATGTGCATGGTACCATAGGTAAACTTCACGCAAGTCCAGCATCCGATCACCATTGGATTAGCAAACTTCCAGATCAACGGTGTATATGCATATCGCTCGACCTCCGATGCCGAACGTTAACGTGCGATGGTCTGCCGTACCTGTGTTAATATTCACGCACCTTCAACAAATGATGACCGTCCGATGACCCCTTCCCAGATCAACGGCATATATGCATATCGCTCGACCTCCGATGCCGAATGTTAACGTGCGATGGTCCGCCGTACCTGTGTTAATCTTCGCGCACTTTCAACAAATGTTGACCATTCGATAACCCCTTCCCAGATCAACGATGCTCAACGATATCGCTGGGCATCCTGGGTCGAACTATAACGCGCGATGGCACATAGTGAAAAGTGGTTTTGTGAAGTCGTACAGGGACGCGTGTCGAGAAATCTATGGAATCGCTCCTCAACCAGGAAATACCGCTTGCTCCACATAGGAGGTGCGATGAAAACCATAATCCACCTTCATTGTTCACTTGGTCATGGTTCCGCTCTTCCACACAGGGTTCCGTCGCCTTTTCAATGTATTATTATAATTAAGTTGCGCTCTAAGGTTTTTCCTTTCTACTCCTAGTTCCGTCCAACTTCGCGTTCTGTCGTCACCAAGTGTTCCGCTACTCCATTAATCCGCGCCATCTCCCATCAACTCCCTCATCAGATACAGAGTATCATTCAAGCCTTCCAATTACACAGGACATCATTCGACTCCATTACAGAGATTATTCACACAGAGGTTAAGGGCATTCCACACAAGAATTACATCAGTCAATACACATATAATACAAATATCCCTAACTCTATAACAATGATTTCATTCCTCTCCGGGCACCGTAGGTATCCTCTTCCCATTATGAAATTTATCACACAGGTCATATATATTCCAGATTTACTCAACCATACTTAACACAATTCCACAATTCTTCATTAACATATACAAATCTTGGCCAAATATTCAATTTGTCCTTCAATCTATTACCTTGTCTCTTCCTAGCAGCTCTCCCTTTTGTCATCTCCTTTGCAAACTGTATTAAACCCCTAATTCAACTCTACTGCTCTGTCTCTAATTCCTCTGTTTTATCTGCTGCCTCTGCTACCTCTTTTGCCTTATGGATAGTTTAGGTGCTGCTCCTGTCTTTGCCAATTCCTCTGTTTTATCTGCTGCCTCTGCTACCTCTTTTGCCTTATGGATAGTTTAGGTGTTGCTCCTGTCTTTGCCAATTCCTTTGCCATCAATGACAACATTTCCAACACTTATATAACAAGCAAATGTTATCCTCCTCAAGCTTGTCAAAAATAAAGAGGCACTTGCCAGAAATGGTGGGGGAAAAGAGAGAAAATGAATCTAGTTGTCACACTTCATTTCAGAAAGTTGTATACCACTCTTGAACATGACACTTTTGTCACATTCATTTTTGGGTTGGGAAAATCCTTTGACTAAGTAGTTAATCAAACCATATTGAAATTCTTCAACCGGTTTCTGAGTATTAGCTTTAAGTCAATCGTTACCATCTGCAGTGTCGTTATGTGTTCAAGATATCAGTTTAATAAACCATTCATTGCAAACATTTGTCTCCATTCACATTGACCATCCATGCGTCATTCCTTGCTTAAAATTTCTTCAAAACTTGATCTAATGGTTTCGTGTCGTAGGCTTTCCTATGACGGATCACTTTCTATCGACGACAGTTCATCATCTATAAAGTTGATCTAGAATCCTAACAGTACCTTGGAATCTGCATGCCCTAATGGAAAGTTTCTCACCTTCGACAACAGGTTGCATCATTGACCGTTGATCGAATGATTTTGTAAAATGTTCAACTTCAGATCACAAATTCACATTTCATGGATTGTACTGAGTACTTTAAGAACCATTGTCATTATTGGTGGTTTCTCTCACACTTGTTAATAGTTTACATCATTGGTAATCAAGTGCCTTCTACCATGTTTGACTTCAACACAATCAATCGCATGGATAGAATCGTACTAGTTCGAGAAGCAAGAATCAAGACCCTGGATCTAGTTTCCACCATCTAGGCTACGAGGAATTTTATTATTCATCATATAGTAGACTACTTCTAACAGATGGTTGCGTCCACACTGTGTCTACTCTTCATGTACTTTTAAAATCATTTTTGTATCAGAACATGTAGTTAGTTTTTATTTGAGTATGGGAATGCCTACCTCAGCGATGATATATATATATATATATATATATATATGCTTGCATTGAATGTTTTTTCAGGGTTTCAACCGATGTGCTTGCAGCCTGATCCTCGGAATGATAAAGCACTTCACTCTTCAGAATTCTTCAGAACTCTTCAGACTTCGCATTCTATGGGGCAATCTGTTACTCTAAAATTTGTCACCATTACATTTCGCTGTCTATATGGGTTCATCATTACCTATTTATTGCTCCCTCAGAAGTCTAAAAACATAAAGTTCCGCAAATCAAGTCTTGGAACTGGAAGAAGCTCTTAAAAATCCTAAAAGGCCTACTCTCACACTTTTCCTAGTCATTCCCTGCAGTATCGCAGCTAATTGCTATAAAAACTGCGGCATACCCCGCATGTAAAGCTCATAAACACTGCGGACCCCCGTAAAAGGTAAAATAAAGAGAAAAGTAAGTTCTAGAAGCCCAATTGGTCGAATATTCTCCCAGCTGGGGCCTTCTAGAAGCGCTATTGGTCGAGCTTCGTCCCTTCCATTCATGAACCTTCATCCCTTCATAAATGGAGTTATCCCTTGGTTTTTGGAGCTAAAATCCCATAATGAGAGGGCTTTATCCCTTCCTTTTTGGAGCTGAAACTACCTCTCTTCAGCTATAAATTGAGACCAAGTTTCAGTCTCAAGAGGAATTTTTGAATACTTAGTATTTGATACTTCTTAGCTTATAGAAGAAAATCATTGAAAGAATTATACTCTCCACATTTGGCATCATTGGCATGAGAGAGATTACATACTCATGGCCATAGTCTTATGCTGATCTAGAGAGTTGGAGTCTTGTCGAACTGAGGAAAACGGCTATTCGGGACCTCGGAAGAACCTGTACAAACATCAAGGCGTTAAGGTTGTAAGGTTTCTTCTTTTATTCAAAATTAATACAAAATGATTTTATTTTCTCATTTAGTTGTTCATCTATCTTTTGAATGATTTAATTCTTAGACTCCTTGATCACTAAGATAGATTATTGCTTTCGAATTATCATATTTCGTAGATGCTTTTGATCATGTTTGTCTGTCTTTGATTGCAGATCTTATATGCTGGATCAATAACTTCTGGAGCGACTGGATTGAAGAAGCAACTATATTGAAAACCAAATAAGCATTAGACTTCAGGTAGGAGTATCTATCTGTAGTTAATGAGAAATTCTTAAGCAAAATAGTCTATAGAAAATGGTTTACATCTATTTGTTTGTTTGTTTCTAGATATCCTTAGGATACTAGGGAGATCGCTCTTGTCTGCAAGAGGGATTCATCCGCATAACAAGGACAACGGAAACAACTTTTCGGAGGGGGTCTCAGGTGGTAAGCGATAATAGAGCGAGGGGGTGCGAAACAGTGGGAGCGTGACATGTGGACGAGGAGGTGGTAATAGATACTGCCCATTTCGGACCCCCCCCCCCCCCCCCTTTGTTAACGTTTCGCGTCTAAAGGGGGTCCAAAATGAATTGAGGGTCGTCGATGGCGAGGTGAGGGGCGGAGATGGAGGGTAAGGTGAGAGTTGTTTAGCGTTGATGCGATGGGGTGATAGGACTGTGGGCCCGGGGCTGGGGATGAGTGTCAAGGGGAATGTGTGATGTGGCGAGGAGGTGGGACCCAGCGGCTATCGCAAATTGCACGTCGGAGGATTTAGTTATGAGCATTAGGGGTAAAACTGAAATCCTTCGAAGTGCAAAGTGCGAGGAGATGGAGGTGATGTGGCAAGGAGGGCCCCACGGCTATCGAAAATCGCACATCAGCAAATTTATTTGTGAGCGTCGAGGTGTTTAAACGTGCTACGTGTGAAGTGCAGGGAGGGGGAGGTGACGTGGTCGGGAAGGTGGGACCACTCGCAGATCGCAGACTTTACCATTTCGCTAGTGTTATCTTGTTACATTTGCAAAGTTCGAAGTGCGGGGAGGGGGAAGTGACGTTGCAGGGAAGGTGGGACCGCCTGCAGCCCGCAGATCGCAGACTTTACCATTTTCGTTAGCGCTATCTTGTTACACTTGCGAAGTGCGAAGTGCGGGGAGGGGTAAGTAACGTGGCTGGAGATGGGACCTACTAACATTGCAAAACGCAAATTGGGCGATTTAGTGATGATCAGAGGATTTTGGGAAATAAAAGAATGGTAAGGGATTTTTGCGATTTGGCCGATGCGAATTGCAATTTGGTCCTTGGCGGGACTTGCACGTGCTTAGGATAAAATAGATTTAACCTCAAAGGATTTTGAAATCTCCATTTCACCTTTTCCTTTCGCTTCTTCCTCCTTTGCATATTTCCCTACCCAACCTACTCATCTAACATTTTTATTCCTTTGTAGGGTGATATGCCAATAATAATAAAATGTGATATGCTATTTTTATTCATTTAACATTTTATTATTAAATGTTATAATAATCAATAATGATGATGACAATGCTTATGTTGAATTCATGATGATGATTATGTATTTTTAATTATAGAACCATATTTAAAAAAATGAATGGTAATATGAATTTTTATTTTGTCATGTATGTTTTAAACCCCATATATATATATATATATATATATATATATATATATATATATATCCCTTCAGGTATTGAGTGCATTTTATATTAAAATATTTTCTATCTAGTTTCAATAGAGATATAAGATAAATACAATTTGAAGACAGAAATTGACAGGGGGGGTGTAGTTATAGGGTCCGAAGGATGGTGTTGAAGTGAATTTTTTTGGGGAAATCAGGGGGGTCATTTTAAAGTATGTGCAGAAAGAATGGTTGCAAAACTCGTAGATTTTTGGCGATAGCTCTGAAACTCGCTGTCTAATCTCTCTGAAACTGCTTACGTGGGGACCCATGGTAGGTAAAGTTTCTATTGTATTTGTAGAAATATTTTTTGTTGTTATATATCTGGTTTACATTATATGAGAGGCTGGCATATGGGACACTGTATTGGAACTTATATCTCGAAATATCACAACAAAAATGAACAGGAGAACTAGGCCTCTAATCACAGCTCTGAGACTATTTGGGAGAAATGGTTTTCAAAAGTTTATTTCTACAAGGCCTGTAAAGTATTTGTTTTCAGTTGTGCAATCAATGGTGGGAAATTATTGGGTGCCCTTGTTGTTGCTACTGTTTATAGATGCCTCCTATTTAGATCCTGGCACTATATATTTTGTATAGCGGAAAATTAGTGACTCTGGATCATTTCGGAGGCGAACACACTCACACTTGGATGGTGCACACCATGTCGTGAGGTTTGCCTGGACGAGTGTTGTAGGAGGCTGGTATTTGGGATCACAGAGGGTGAACAATACTACAAGATTGACTATGCTCACTCTCCTCTGTCGATGCATCCTATCGCCAGATTCTGGTGCTCGTCTTTTTATCATGGCCAGGTATTTTTAAATTATGCTTGGGAGGCATATCTCTTGCATTAATATTTTACCTTTCTCGATCAGCACAACATACCTAGAGTATATTTTAAATCCTGAGTAGGTGTCGGACACCCTGCCACATTACTTCCAGGTCGATCTTCTGTCCTTCAGAAGGACAAGGAAGATTAATGGAATAGCATTGGGACGGTGGCCCTTTGCACTACCACTCAACTTGGCAGAGGTCAATATTTATTAAAATTCATATACATGCCATTTTGGTAGGTAAAGGTTCTGGGTTCAAAGCATAATTTATTTTTCCAAAATTCGTTGTGTACCACGTTACGTTGGTGGAGTTAAGGTGACAGATCATTGGGCTAGATGCTTATCTAGCAGCATTGGATGTTGAAGTTACGAAAGATGAACTTATTCATGAAGTGGAGGTGGTGGAAAGAGGGTCGTTAAACGTCGCAAACTTGAAATCATCTACCATCGTGAACCAGAACAACTCTTATGTGGTGGTGTCGAGGTGTGGGAAAGAGGCTTTCCTGGAGAAGCCACATACCCCGAGAAATCTTAATTTTGGTTTTCCACACCGATCACAAAAACCATTTAAACCTGCGAAGGAGGGACGAGTTTTAAGTTTCGGCTACGACGTTATGTGGGACCGCGCCACCAGTCTGAGCACTCGGGTATTAGTTGGACGTTGGCATTTTGAGAGAGATAGAAATAGAACATGGAGCTTTGGCTCGCGAAGGCCTGGACAAAGTCGTTGGGATATCCTCCAAAGTTCTGCAAGCTTCTCAATGGTTGGTACAGTTTCCATTTTATGAGCCCAGAGGATGTTGTGGAGGTACTCTGGAGGCCCTCGATGTTAGGTCGATGCTTCATGGCACTTCACCAGTGGTATGTCGATTTAAATCCGACCAGGGACACCCCCAAAAACCCACTGACTTGGATTAAAATGTTGGGACTCCCCCTAGAGTTCTGGACCATGGGTGCACTCATAGCCATTGGATATTGTATTGGGAGGTGTGTGTTCATCGATCCAAAGTGCCAGGGAGTATACGAAAAGAGGATGGCATGGGCGCTGGTGTAATTGTCATATGTTGGTGGCTTGCCACCCCACATCGACCTCATCTGGGAGAAGCTGGTGCACAGGGAGCGTCTGGACTATTGGCATACTCCATTCAAATGCCACCTCTGCCACGAAACGGGACACGTGATGCGCACCTTCCAGCGTCGTTTCTCTATGAAATGTGATACAAATGGTGGGCAAGGTGATGTTGTGAGTGCGGACGCTACACTGACTAAGGATCCTTCCTCGAGAACGTCGGAACATTTGGGTAAGTACCATCCTGCCCACTCTGCTTCTTCCCCTGAATTTTCCAATCATATGGGGGGGTAACAACTATATGCATATGTCTAGGCTGGGGAATGCGGGAAATGTTTCAAAGTTACCGACAATGGACATCTACCTGGGTCCTGATCAGAATGACCCAACAACGATAGAATCTGGGAGGTTGAGGATGGGGACATGTCTCACTCCTGCCCCTGCTATGGGGGGTCTCGATTCCATCGAGTCTTCCAGCCTTAGCACATACAAATGGCCCAGGGTGCAGTCGAGTGGGTAGATAGAACATTTCCATATCGGCTTCTAAACCTTCTCCCTCTCCTCCGACATCCCCCACTAACCATGTTTTGTTTATGTCGCCCCACAACTCAATTGGTAGCGACATTAGTTTCATGTTACATAACAATGAAGCTAAGTTGGTTCCCCTCACCGTCCATGCTGAAACCCCAACCTTGCCTCCCATACTCATTAATCAGGCTTCTTTCGGTAACATTACCATTAGGAGGGGAAAGGGGTGCCCCGCATCAAGAAGAAACTAATACGGGATGGATGTGTGGTCTCGAATTTAAACATGGATAATTTCTGGGATGTGCTTGTGTCTTTAGCCATCAACAAGGTCCTTAGAGCATTAGAACCTGAATCTTGTGGTTCTTGATGATTATTTTCTCACTAAACATGAGGTGATTAGGGTGGGGGAGAAATCGGTATCTCTGAGGGATTGTTACAGAAAATTAGACCCATCAGTGATTTTTATTCAAGAAACTATGGTTGAAGCTGACAGGTCGATTTCCCTTTTTCATGCTATGTATCCAGCATGGCACGTGGTAGAAATGGATGTGGAGGGCAAATCTGGGGGTTTGGTCGTGCTATGGAACCCTAGATGGGCCACATTCAAAGCTTTTAGTTTCTTCGGGGGGATCATTATGACTGGCTATTTCAGGGATTTCAAGGACAGGGTGCACCTTGTAAATTTGTATGCCCCATACCAAGATAGGAGTCTTTTATGGAAAAAATTGGATGATTGCAGGGTGTTATCTCTTGGAAAATCTATAATTGTTGGGGACATTAATTGCACATTGGATGCAAAGGAGAATTGGGGGCCACTGTGCAGAAGAGATCCGCTGGCAAATTTTATTGGGGACATGATCAGGGAGTCTTATCTAAAGGACATGGATATGGAGGTAAGATGCCCGACTTGGTACAAACGCAAGAAGGGGGATGAATACATTGCAAAATGGATTGACCATTTCTTGGTTAATGAGGACTTACTACAACAAATGGGCTCGGTCAGACCCTAGGTGGAAGGACTCCTTATCTCGGACGACATACCAATTGTGATAAAATGGCAGTTTGAAAATAAAATGAAGGTATACCCCTTCAAATTCAACAAACTTGGCTTGAGGATGTTGACTTCAACAAGATGGTTAACGACTTTCTCAGGGTGCACACTCAGGAGACTGGAACATCACCCATGGTGCATTTATCACAAATATTGCGAATGCTAAAATCCAAAGTCGGAATTTGGGAAAGAACTAAAAAGGAAAAACTAATAAAGGAGCTAAAATCTATTTCAATAAAATCCAAAGGAATTTTTTATAATATGGATAATGGCCTCATGACTATTGATGGATGGAACAGAATAAGAGAACTAGAGAAGGAGAAGCGTAATATCCTAATGATCCGAGAACAGTGCTGGAGATTAAAAAGTAGAGCAATTTGGCTCAAGGAGGGAGACAAAAACACTAAATACTTCCACTCCTTTGCAAACGGACATAGAAACGCAAATGCCATTTGGGAGTTAAGAGTTGATGGTCAAAGTTTCATCTCCACGAATTCTATTTAGGATGTTGATGTGAAACATTTTGAAGGACTGTTCAAGGCCAGAGATGGTGTATTCAATGAGGAACAATTATGGGTGTTGGAAGGTTTCCCGAACATGTTCCAACAGGAGGACAACGATATGTTGAGAGTTGAGGATCTGAAGCTGAAGTGGAAAGAGTCCTAAAGTCTTTCACCAAGGACAAGAGTCCGGGTCCAGATGGATGGACACCATAGGTTTACCTTCATTTTTCCAAATACATGTTGCACGACATCACTGCGATGGTGGAGGAGGCAATAAGGACTGGATGTGTTCATGAGGCGATAAATTCCACGTTTATTTCTCTCATACCAAAGCAGAAAAGCATTATGACCTTTGAAGATTATTGCCCTATATCCCTATGTAACACCTTATACAAAATCATTTCTAAAACCATTGCGGAGCATATCAAAGGAGTCATCTCTCGACACATCTCGCGAGAACAATTCGGTTTTCTGCACGAAAGAGCCATTCATAATGCAGTGGCTACCACCCAGGAAACCATACACTCTATTCAAATAAGGAAAATGAAGGCAGCGGTGATGAAAATTGATCTTATCGAGGCTTAAGATAGAGTGGATTAGGCTCTACTCCGCATGATCCTGTATAAGGTTGGTATGACTTGCGAGACAATGGAATGGATCATGGGATGCATTATGGGGGCTCCTATGGCGGTCATAATAAACGACACACCTTCCAGATTTTTTAAAGTAGGTAAGGGTCTCAAACAGGGTTGTGCCCTATCTCCAATACTCTTCATTCTGACTATGGATGCTTTAAGTAATAACATAAATTGGGCAAATCATGCAGGGTTGATAAAGGGCATAAAGATTACTCCACACAGGGAGATAACTCACATTTTTTTCGTAGACCACATACTCATCTTTGGATGCGAATAAAAAAGATTTGCGGGGATATCAAAGACATTTTTGATAAATTTTACAAAGGATCTGAAATGATCGACAATGCAGAAAAATCATGTATGTATTTCTCTGAGGGGAAACCGGAGATCAAAAATTTGGTATGTGAGATCTTCAATTACAAACACTCCAGTGTCATTGATGGTATAACATACCTGATTTTTCATTTAAAGCCTTCTAAATATAGGGTGGCGAACTGGCTTTGTATTGTGGATAAATACAAAAGGAGAATAAATGGCTTGTCACTCAAATGGTTGTCAAGAGGGGGGAAACTCATTCTTGCACAAGCAGTTCTTCAGCAACTCTCCGTTTATTGGGCTCACCTTTACTCCATGCCGCGGACTATTATAAACAAAATCAAGTCAACCATCTCAAACTTCATTTGGAATGGGGGCAGGGAGAGTGGAAAATACCATCTGGCTAGATGGGACAACATTACTATGCCAAAACAATGGGGTGGATTGGGATTGTTGGACACTAATACTTTCGGAAGGGCTCTAATATTGAAATCATTATGGAGATGCACCCAAATACCTAGCATATGGAAAGATATAATTAGGCATAAATATTTTAAAAACCAAACACTAGAGACCATATTCATAACAAGATGGGGAGCTACAAAAGGAGGATCAACCATTTCGAATGGTTTTAGAAGAATATGGCCAATGTATATATCCTCTTTAAAGTGGAAGTTTGGAAATGGAATGAAAATCATGATCGGGGAAGGAGGTATACAGGGATTCCCAGGACACAACATCATAAACCCGGATTTATGCAACAGAATTAATGGAATGGGCATTTTCTATTTTGGTCAGGTAATACACAGCTGGCAAATGGTATATCTGAGGTGGTGCGAGGCTCGCGAATTGGGGTTAAGGGGTAATGACATGGCGGCATGGGAAAATTTCTTGGAAAAGATGAGACAAATTGGTTTCGTCCATAACCAATCTGGGGACTATATAAGTTGAAGGGGGGGGGGGGGGGGGACTTCAAAAAGAGACAAGTGAGCATAGCTTAAACATACATGGGATTAATGAAGCAACAATCTAGTCAGACAATGGAATGCTAGTTTAAGAACATATGGAAGGAAAAGGTTCAAATAAAAACTATCATTTTCATATGGTTGGTCTGAAAAGACAAAAATAGGACCTGGTCGAATTTTAAAAAGAGGGGCAAGATTGGACCGAAGATATGTAGAATGCACGTGAAGCACGATGAAGAAAATGTCCATCTTCACTATAGTTGTGTGTTTGCTAGACACATTTGGCTTATACTTTTTAAAAACTTCAATATACAACAGAAAACTTTCACCTCGTTTTAAAACTGTATATGTTGGTGGCATGCAGAAGGTAAACAATAAAAAATAATTCCTATTTACTTTCACTAGTACTTGTGGTGCTTCAGGAACAACTGAATTTTCAGAGATCGAGGATGTAGCGCAGATGGAGTGGCAGAGAGGGTTATGCAAATATGCGAGGGTTCGTTGAACTCAAACAAACCACCAAGAGACTTATCTCACAGAATGAGACCATTTGACATCCATTATCCGACTATATTTTTCGACAGAGCGGCTCATAATTATAGATGTGGTTGTGGTGTGTGGTTGATGATCAGTCCACTATGTCATTACAAGATATACTGGTACGGGGGACATGGAACCAACACCAGGGCGAAAATGTTGGCACTTTCGAGATTGCTCTGGTTCACAAAGCAGCTCTACATCGATAAAATCTGGATCTTTGAAGATTCCAAAGTTCTGATAGACCACATGAACAACTTGATTTCCCTGGCCCCGGGTCACCTAACTATGTGGATGGATAGGATACAAGATCTTAGTAGGACTTTCTCTCACATCACTTTCAAGCACATTTATAGAGAGAAATACAACACAGCTGATAGATTGTCCAAAAAGGGACTACATGGAACCTTCGGAGAGATGCACTGAATTGATGGATGCCTCTGGAACTGGGGCAAAGGGCACCGTAAATTTTTTCTAGAAATTATGCATATTAAAGTGATGGGGATGCTTCCTGAATGAAGGAGAACACTTAGGGGATGATTGCAACAACACACTCTAGCTACCACTGGAGAAGGAACAAACTACATCCGATGCTCAGAAGACTAGTTCTTTTGTTATAGATCTATGGCTTTTGGCCACTACCACACTGGAAACTTTCACAATGCACTGGAACATTTTACTCATACTATGGATATTTGAGGTTTTTCATCGTGCATGTTCCAAGTTGGGATTGCGGATTGGTATATTCAATTGACAAAACCAGATACATTTTGGCCACTGTGCATTCTTTCTTATATCTAAAATTTTAAAGTTAAATTTTTTATTAATTAAGGGAAACTATAGATTTTTTAAATTACCTAATTTTTAAAAGCAAAAATTTATAATTACAATTACTATCGATTTACAAATAAATTATTATTATAAAATAATTAAATTTAATAGAAAATATTAATGTAATGAAAATGAATATCTATGAACATTAACATATTCCACATTTAAAAATATATATATATATATTCTATTATTTAAACTTACAAATTTATTATCATTCCATAATAAAAGCCAAGCTTAGTATTTAAAATTTACGTGGTTTATATAAGAGCATTGCCAAGCTTAAAATTTAAAATTTAAGCTGTTTATATAAAAGCATTGGGAAAAGAGGACGGTACTCCAAACATTTTAAAAAAAAATGGATAACATAAATTAATTTTAATTTTGAAAATTTAAAATAATGAAATAAAATGATTAGATATTAGCCAGTAACAGAGAATGTCACTGATTCAAAATTTTATGGACAAAATGGTGTGGATTAAGCTAGGTGTGATCCGTGTTAGTACCTTAAGTTACAACTACTCAAGCCAGATCATTTTAGCACTCACATTACCTAATAAACCAAAAAAAAATTATTATAACCAAAATTAAATACAGAAAAAACACACTTATTTTATATAATAATAACAATGAATTAATCTTAATTATATTTTTAATTACATTTAAAATATAAAGAACATTAATGCCCTTTCAAGATAATAATTAAAACAAAAAATCTTATTTAAATTGCAAGACAAACTTTTAAAAATAAGAATAAATAATTTTTTTTGGTTAATGCCTTAAGTTACGGCTACTCAAGCCAGATCATCTTAGCACTCACCTCACCTAATAAACCAAAAGAAAATCTAAAATAAAAATATTTTAACAAGAATTTAAATTTAAAAAAAAACACACTTATTTTATATAATAATAACAATGAATTAATTGTTAAATTATATTTTTACAAACCTCATTTAAAATATAAATAAAGTAAAACAATTGTTAATATTAACGCACTTTCAAAATAATAAATAAAACAAAAAATCTTATTTAAATTGCAAGACAAACTTTTAAAATAAGAATAAATAAATATTTTTGTTAATATTAATTTGAAAGTATAATTATCTCATATTTTTAAAAATATAATAAATAAAATTTAAAAATTAATGCTAACTAAAAATACTAACGTGAAGTGGCAAAATTACACATAAATGAAAATAAGTTGATATGGATCTAAAAACCGTAAACCCTTTCAAGGTAGATAAGTTCTCACATGAGATTTACTTTTAATTATTGAATCTCATAGATAATACACATCTCAAGTTTGTGGTAAAAATAAATCTTTGTAGACAATACATCTCAAGTTTATGGTTAAAGAAAGAAATATAAAAAGCAACTTCATTTAAAAAAATTAATACATTCTCATTTACTGTATTTTGGTTTTAGTGTATTTTGGTTTTTTTTTTCATGTCGGTTATTATAATAGGTACTCTATACTTCCAAGTTGATAGCTGATAACATATTCTTATTAATAAAATAAAGATGATGACAATACATAATTCAAACCTCGAAATCTACAATGTTTAATCATGTGATGAAATTATGTATCTAACATGTCATGAAATTATGTATCAACATCTTAAAAGCTAATGTTTTCGCATCTTAAAAATTAAGAGACGTCCATTTGAATCAGAACTTAAAACTGCAATCCCAACCACCTCCAATCAATCAAATACAAATACTACACTACACATAAATTCAATCCCAACCACCACCAATCAATCAAATACAAACACTTCACTTCATATAAAGTACACAAATAAACACTTAACTTCCCATTTACATTACACAGCAGGTTTTTTTTGCATTCCCTTAAAATAAATCAAGCATAAATCACCACCTATGGGACCAAGTTGGGGAATCGGTAGGAACCTAGTTGGTATTTTTTACCCTTCTTTAATACCTTTAAAAAACAATTTAAATTTAGAAACTATGCTACCATTAAAATATTCATTCTACTCGAAGCAAACGAAGTTTGGGATAATAATGCTTATCTGTCTTCGCAATTTTTGCATTTCACCACCTGTCCTCCATTGCTAGCTCCCCCTCCTTATTTCTCGCTCCGCACCTGTAATGGCCCACTAAGTACTTTCGAATCTGGCCTGTGAATAAATAGCGATAAGAAAGTGATACGAGTACAAAAGTGTGATGGCGCCACTAAAAATAAAAGGAAGAGAAAGCAACTTTGGGAGTCGAAAAGTTAGTACCTTCATCACCGACATCTGCTGGCACACAAGCGACCAGTGCCACCTCCAACTCTGGCGAGCCTGTCAGATCCGGCCACCGACAGCCAAAGACAGCCGAATCCCACCATCAACCGCCACTTAAATATAGCATCGGAAACCCTCTACCCCACCGCATCACGCACCGACCGCCCACCGACCATCACATCTTTACGACATATAATTTTTCTATTTATTTATGTTTATCCTTAAAGTGAATCTACAGCTTTTTTTCCTCTTTTTCATTTTCAAAATAAAGGGTAAAACACAAGAATAAAACTTACATCATTTCGCAAAATTATTATTTGTCATATTTAATACATGTAATTTGCAAAATAAGTCAGGAGTTTAAACTTAATCATTAAAGATGAATAACGTAAATTGCTGTAACGACTAGCGGCATTGTGAGCAAAATTTTCAGCATCTATAAGCAATATATTTACAGCCGATAAAATCAACGAATTAGGGAAATTTAAACATGAAGTAACCAGACAAATGAAACATCTCAAGTTCAATTCTCATCGGCCCCGACCCTGTCGAGACGGTGCTCTGCACGGCGCCATAAATAAACCAAAAACAGAACCAAAAAAAAATTACTAGTGTCTGAAACGAAAGAGAAACCAGAAAATTGTATTCCAGTGTTAAAGAAATAGCAATACAATATACAGAACACTAAAATTATTCGATTCTACAGCTTTCAGAATTCCTAGACTCATTTCTCCGGCAATTCCACAGCTTCCAGGATCCTCACTATTTTCTCCAGCGATTCCACGGCTTACACAGAATTCTAAAACTCTTTTCTCGAGCAATTCCACGGCTTCAAGAATTCTCAGACTCGTTTCTCAGGTCTGTACACAGACAACCCTAACGTTGTATGCTCTCCGCCAAGGTCTGCGAGACCTTGGACGTTATGTATTGCGAACTGCCGTAAATTTAAAGCCGTTCCGGTGCCAGAAACAGGATCTTTAATCTTAAACCAGTCGTGCTCCCTCAAATTCAGTCGAATCGGGTCAGATTTCTCCTCATCGGCCGCCTCTTTGATACCTTCAACCTTACAAACGTCGCTCTTTTTAATCGACCTCGAAATGAAACCCTGCGGGCTCTTATTACTCTTTTCTTCGAACGGAAAAATATTGCAATCGCTCGGTTTCGAATTCAAACCCTGCAGCCTTGTATTATTTTTTTCGTCAAACTTGAAAATATTGTCGCTCGGTTGCGAACTCAAGCCCTGCAGCCTCGTATTATTTTTTTCGTCAAACTTGCAAATATTGTCACTCGATTTCGAACTCAAGCCCTGCTGCCTCATATTATTTTTCGCTTCGATCTTGAAATTATTGCCCTCGCTCAATTTTGAACTCAAGGCCTTCTTCATATCATTTTCTTGATTTATTTCCCTCAGAGTCTGAGCAGGAACCGGGCCCGCCTGCATGGCATGGTCTACGGCCGCGCCGACCTCGGCCGCTCTGCGCTGAATAGACGACGGTGAGAGCTCCCCGCGCTGCAAAAGACTGAAGTCGCTCTGCTGCTCCTTGCGTGCTTCCTCGGGGAAATTGAGAGCCGCGGAGGGGCCTCTGAGGTAGAAAACGGCGGTATCATAGGCCCTGGCAGCGGCCTCGGGAGTAGAGTAGGAGCCGAGCCATATGCGAGAGCGCTTGTTCGGCTCCCTTACTTCAGAAACCCATTTCCCCCATTTTCTCATCCTGACGCCTCTGTACGGGCTTCCCTTGCCTCCGCCGCCGACTCCTCCTCCTCCTCCCCCTGCTCCTGTACTAGACCTCTTCATGCCCCCACCTCCACCGCTGCCATGAGGTTCAGAAGTCGAACATTCGTGCTCCATTAAAGATCTCTCGCTCTCTGACGAGGGTTTCGCCAGACACAAGAAAAATCTCTAAAGATGGATGGATGAAAATCAAGGATAAAAGGAGTCGAGATATATACCCATATTTGGCTGGCTCTAATTTGTCGGCGGTTTTGGCCACATAAGAGTGATGAGTACGTGATGCTCCGGATCTCCTTGGATTAGGCCTTGGTACATGGCATTTCTTCCACACCAGCGCTATAAATACTTGTTGTTACCAAGGGCGGTTCCCCAATCAGACTCTAATTGGTATTTGTTCATAAATAATACTTTTTTATTTTTTTACTTTTTATTTTTAAATTTCATCCGCACCGGCCACCATCAGCTGCAATAACAAAGATATCGAGTGTGCACCAACTGTACCACATCGCGGATTGGACTGTGATGTAGCGTATAGTTGGTCGCAGTTTATCAAAGTAGTTTACTAACCATTTTCAATGTGCTTTTCAATTTAGGTTTATATAAATTTGTACATTTAATATTAAATAACAAAGAATTTTAAAAATTTACGAATTTTATATTACGAATTATAATATAAAATTAGGTGTTTTTTTTTTAACCTGATATGAAATGTTATTATAATTTCATTGTGAGTACTCTTGACGATATTATTTAGGTTAAAATGACCTTTTTAATCTTCGAAAAAGATTTAAAAATATTTTTATTTTATTTTTTAAATATGGAAATAGATGGCCGAAAACTTAAAGATATTTTAGCTAGTGTGAAAATATATCTCTTTAATGAATTAACTTGCATTCCAAAAATAACAAATTACAATGTTGATTTTTGTTTTCAATTAACAACTTACATATACCAAAAAAGGGTTTTCTTATACATATTATTTTTAAATGTTATTAAAAAGTATATATTTTTATTATAAATAGCTTTTACCATAAAAACAATGCAAAATATATATATATATATATAAATATAAATAGCTTTTACCATAAAAACAATGCAAAAATTTATATATATATATATATATATATATATATATATATATATATATATATGTTAGATTAAAATTATTCTGAAGTCTTTGTGTGATATTTAAAAGTATTCTTAATTTTCAAAAAATACACAAACAAATGGCTCAAGACAAAGATATCTAGCAAAAGTGAAAATAAAAGTATTTTTAATTTTCTAAAAATACACAAACAAATGGCCCAAGACAAAGACATTTGGCAAAAGTGAAAATAAAAGTATTTTTAATTTTCTAAAAATAGACAAACAAATAGCCCAAGACAAAGGCATTCGGCAAAAGTGAAAATCTACCTCCCTAATGAGTAAACTTATAGCAACAAAAATAACAAATGACCATAACTTTTACTATCAATTAAAAACTAAATTATAACAAATTTTACTTAAAAAAAAAAAAAAAATTAAAACATTTAAAAAATTTACTTTCAAACAAATGGCCCAAGACAAAGACATCTCGCAAAAGTGAAAATCTACATCCCTAATGAGTAAACTTACATGAACAAAAATAACAAATGACCATAATTTCTACTGTCAATTAACAGCTAAACTATAACAAATTTTACTACTATATATTAAAAAAAAAAAAAAAAAAATAAAGTAAAATTAAAGCACTTAAAATATTTACTTTTACCAAATTTACACAGTCGAATTGTTTTAATACTTAAACAATTTACAACAATCATCCCAAAAAATTTAATAATCACATTGAATTTTGAAAAATGATATATGAAAAAAAAAAATACAAGAGTTAAATTGTGGTGGTGTGTAAAATAATTGAAAGGATATCAAGGTACTTTAATGTGGAACTATAGTATTTGATATATTTTTTTGATCTATTGAAAAAGTTGTTTATATATACATAAATGTTACTCCTCACACTTTTATTTACAATAGGAGTATTAATTTCTAATTATATGACCTTGTTTACTAATTGATCCACCATAAAATTGGTATGTCACAAAACATAGACCAGTTTCAAATGAGATAGAGTCATTTTGAAATAGGATTTCGAGCGTGAAATTTGCTAGAGAGGAACCAAGATGAAGAGGTTCAATTATAATCTTAAAATCCCTTATTATGATTAAATTATAAAATCTTAAAATCTCATATTATAATTAAATAATGAATATTTAACAATATAGATTAGAGCAACCACTTAAATAGAGCATAAAGCCTATTTAATTGTGGTTTCTCAAAAACTCCATAAAAATGTAAATTAAATTGGTCCACCAAAACATATAAACTCTCTAAAATTCTTATAACTAATTTTTTGTATTTAAAGTTATAATTATAATAATATTAAATAATATTTAAATTCAAAATAATTTAATCATTTTATTATTTCATTTTTTATATAATTAAAATTAATTAAACTATAAACAAAAATAAATAAATAAATAACTCAATTTCAAATAGTCTTGAATAAATAAATTTCTAACCATATTGAGCTAACACATAGTTTCAACAATCATATAATAAGCATGTGCAAAAGCATGGCAACAATATAGAGTAAGGTAGGCAACTATAACAATGTCAAATAAACCATAAACCATTAAAAATATAAAGATGACACAGTAAAGTTTGGTTCGAATTTGAAATTTTAAACATTAAAGAAACCATATATGTAATAATAATAACAAGACATTAAATGTCTCATTGGTCCATCCCCTTTCACAATATCCAAAAGGTGAGTAAGCTCATTTGAAACCTTAATAATAATGGCATGACAATATCGATGGCAATTAAGTGCCTCCAAACAGTGAGAAATCTCATTTCAAATCTTAAGATTGTTTATATAATCTCTCTTATATTAAATTGTAATTTTTTTAATTAAATTTATGGTGTTCTTAACAACTTTTACAAAAATACACTCTATGATTAACTATTTTATAACTATAAAAATCTATCTAGATTTATATAATATTTATTTTATAATAAATTATACTAAATTATAAAAATATAAAAATCCATAATTTAATTAGAAAAACTATTTATAATAAATAATTAACCGGACCACTTTGCCACAAAATATTAATCAATGACAATACTCCTAGAGATTATTCAATCAAGACCTAGCCCATGACGTCTCATATAAAACTACAAAAAAATGACAGTGTAATATGAATTTTAATATTTGTGCTTTTTTTTAATAGTCATCGCCACGTGATTCCCAACAATTTTTTATCACCGATCATGTTATTATCTCAGGGAAAAGTCTAGGGTCTGGCTTGGTTATCCAACTTTAGATCAAGTTGTTTTTAGTGTAATATTTTGGAAAAAATTTTTGGATTTTTCCCTATAATTTTTCTAAATTTTAGTAGTAATTTATTGAGATAATATTGCATAATAAAAGTGTTTTAGAAGTTTTTGAAAGCGTTAAATTCATTAAAAAAAATTAAAAAATAAATAAATAAATAAATAGTTTAAATAACATAAATTAAGATTTCATCTCAAATTTTTTTACAGAAAATTACATTAAAAAACCTCCATTTCAAACAACAAACAATAAAAAATTTATAATTTCAATTTGTGTGAATCGAAGAGCCAACACGGCTTTCAAAAAAATTATTTCTAAACTGGTAATTTAATAATAGTAGCTATTATTTTTTGAAAAGAAAATTGCCAACCACTTCAAAGCTTGTGAAGGATCTGGTGGATTATTTGGCTAGGCACATGATTTTTTGTTGTATGTGTATGTAGTGGTGTCTTATTTTTCTGGTGACACGTGGCATATTGGTTGTACCCAATTTTCATGGAAATTACCCAGAGGTTGACCTTAGACGCAGACAAGCTCTTGATTGTGGAGAAGGCCGCACCTACCACATGTATTCGCAGGGTTTGTACGCTGCACCGACAACGTTAGAATGCGTATTATTATTATTATGTATTATGTACGCCTTTTTTTAATCCTCATCGTCGGTGCTTTATGTCCATTTAAATTTGGCATTTGTCTGTGGGGTATGACTCATGGTGCGGCTGGAAGTGGGTTGCGTGTGATTTAATATTTTAATATACATGAATACTTCTGAGTAGTTTTTAAAATGAATATTCTAAAAGATAAAACAGCACATTTAATGCATACATTAGAGTAAAAATATAAATGCGGTTACATCGGAGGATTAAATGCTATGAAAATATATAAAATAGGTGTATTTTTTTTATATCTATATTTTTTTTTTCCATATATAAAACAGTTTCATTTTATGATCTATATATATATTGAATTGTTGGATAAGGTTAGAATTTCAAAATACACTAGTTAGCTATAGAGTAAGTTTATAGGGGTTTTAATTTGTCATTAGGGAAATTATATATTTTTAATTGTTTATAAATAAATAACTAAATTGTCTAAAATATTATAATTTTTTTTGTCAAACATTTATATTTACTAAAATGTTGCAACACAAAAAACTGAGTCAAAGTTTGAAGTAACTTGGGCAAGGTTTCTAGTTGGATCTTGGAGGATCAACCTCAAACTGAATGTGCTTCTTCAAATATGTTAGCCTTGCATCCAATATTTAGGTTGATATCTCTAAGCATGTTTGATGTTGTTTAAAGAAGAAAATATGTCATGCATTTCCTCATGTTTATCTTTTAAGACCATGTCCAACAAAGTCTTCATATGCCAATGAAGAGATATGGAGTTAAGGTATTGTTTCCTTCTTCCCTTGGTATGTCCAAAGTCAGAAACCCAGTGAGAAACTTCCTCCAGTATCTCAGGATCTGAAATAGCTTGGGGGTCCGTATCAATAACGGATTCGAGGTGACAGATCTAGTCATGGGTTTTAGGAGGGAGAATTGAATGGAAAGTGTTTGTGGCTTCCTACACCAGTTGTTGGTTGTGATTCTGACCTTGGGGGCCACAACCTCCCTCTCCATGGTAGTTATGCATATGCTGTCATGGCATGTTGTGTAGAAGGAGCACACACTAGGGTTTCACACAAAGTTTGATGGGAACATGGGAGAGGAAGCAAAGAGTGAACAAATCAAGCTAAAAGTGAGAATGTGGCAAATAGACTTCAAAAACCCAACAAAGGGAAAAATAATTGGCAACCAGTATATTAGGAGTTTCACCACAAACCAAACACAATATCAAATTTTTGACTTTAAATTGTCAGCCATGCAAACAAAACCCAACCAAAGCAATAATACCCAGAAAATAGAGACCAACTAGCTCATTGAAACAAGAATTGACAATACAGGGCATTCATCTACAACCCATAACTCGAAAGTTATAATACTGGAGGGAGTGCCAATGACCCAACAACTAGAGAGACACACTATTGCCAACGAATTGTATCTGCAACACAAATGCCTCTTCGACCATGCACTAGAAACCTTGTCTTCTGCTATGGCGAAGCTAGACTCTCACCCAAACAAATTAAGAACACCATGCATCTAGTAACAAGCTCCACCAGACTCACTCCATAAAGAAACAAAACAAAATTAACCAAGGTAATAGTCAGATTGTCAAGTTTTGGCGCCTCGTCGTCAATGGCTCCCTTGAAAGATTCCACTTGCAGTGGTGATATAATTTTTTCCCCCTTGTTTGACGCAAAAAAAAGGTATACAAGCGAGTGCAAAGGACAGTGTGGCTTGCCATATTTAATTGCATGTTTATGCATACATGGGTTATCCATGCTACCCCTTCATAAATGATTTGCTCAATAATAAAGTGGCATACTTTCTCAATCCGATCTTTTCTACCTATCAAAAATAAAATTAATTAATTATTATATTAATAAAAATTAATTATTTATATGGATATTATGTGGACATATGAGAAAAGATCATTTTAATTTAATTAAAATATTTGTAAATAAAGTTAACATAATATTAAATTTGTAATATGATCCAAATTTGACTTTTCAAATTGATAAGGAATGCTAAATAATTAAGAGATACTTGTATTCTATAAATAAAGTTAGATTTTAAACTAGGTAAGTAATATGATTGTTAATTGGTTTTAGTTTAAGTAGTTGAGAGATATGTATTATTTTGTATATGTTTGTGTTTAGAGTTGTTTTAATCATGAGATGTTAGTATTAAAGTGTTAAATCAAATAATAATAATAATAAAAGATAATGTTATGGTTTAATTAAAAAATAATGTAAAGTAAAAAGTAATAAAAAATAAAAAATTATTTTAATTCAATTTATTATATTGTAATTTTACATTTTTGAAATAGTTTATTATTATGTAAAAGTGTTTAAAATAAAAGACCTATACTCAATTTCAGTTGTGAATTCATATATATATATAAGCGTAGTCTAAAGAGCCGGCGTTTTGACCCAAATTCCGGTCACGATTTTTAGAAAATCCGGCAAGGATTTGTCCAGAAACTTGTTTATAGTTGTTAAACATTAGTATTTTGAGTGTCCCAGGGGTTTTTTATAGTGCTGAATCCATTTCCACTATCAAAAATGGATTCCAAGCACTGCAACTACATGATTTTTGCAAATTTAATTGATTGGATTCCGGTGGATTTCTGCCGTCCAGGCCAAAACGCGGGCTCGGTAGACAACTCCTATATATATATATATATATATGAATTCATATCTCATATATATATGAATTCAATTTCAGTTGTGAATTCATATATATATATATATATATAATAAAATTATAAACAAATTATCTCTTGAAAATTTTTAATAATATGCATATTACATCAAAAGAAATATAAATAATAATAATCCATATTCCTAATCATGATATTTCAAAACTTTATATATAAATTTAGTTAATTTATTTTCCAAAATATTTTATATATAAAAAATATATCATACATGTGACATTTAAAAAACTATTAAAGAAAATTACAAAGTCAATATCCATGTATTTTTCTTTTTGTATATTTTATAGTTTCTATTAGATATCAAAAGACATTACAAAGATACCATATCTTGTACTGTAATTAAGAAAATCTGAGTAAATTTTTTCTTTTGCTAGTTTATGTGAGTCATGAGATGACTGCAAAACTAACTTGTGGCTTGAGTAGTCTAGATCTAGGGTCATTTAAAACCTTGCACATGCAGACAAGAAAACCATTGATTAATAAAAACTTTGTACTTATAAAAAATTATTGTCCATATATATATATAAATATAACATGTTAAATAAAAATACATATGTATGTATGTAGTTAAATATATTATAAGGGTTTTAATTTTTAATAGAATTAAAAATGAGAAGATTTATATATTGAGAGGTGTGAAATTTATATATAATATAAATAGTATTATTAGATCTACTTTAATTTTAATTTTGAAGTTATTATGTTTTTGAGAATAATCAAATCTAGATTTATAAACATTTACATAAATTTTGCACTAAAAAAATGTTTGTATTTAGAAAGATTTGATTTTTTAAATCCTTCATAAATCCAAAAGTAAAATTTATTTATATTAACATATTAAGTTTTTAATTACATATAACATATTTGAAAAATACTCATATATTAGATGAATGATAGGAATCGCATATTAGTTTTACTTAATAAATTGTTAAGTAAAACAAAAAATTGTATATCTCTAAACATTTTTTGTCAAGAAAAACAATGATGGATACATTTGAATTTATATTAATAGGTTTAGATTAATAGTGAAAAACCAAATTAAAGAATTTGAAATTTTTATAATTTCATAAAAAATCCTTATTAAAAACTTCATTGCCCAAAAAAATATTCTTCACTAAAACCAATTTAAATTTTTGAAATTTAATGAGAAAATTGAAATGCTATTTTTTTGAAGGAAAAATCAAAATTTTTATTAAGGGAATAAAAAGTTACATGAGTAGATGCACTTAAGCATTCCTCATAAGATGTGAGTCCGCAATGTGCAGAAAGAGAGCACACAAATATTCAGAGTAAGTGACGGGCACTAGATAAAAAATGAACCAAAAAAACATGGAGAAAAACCCATGAGATAAAACCATATGGAGTTATCATCGGGCCTCTCCCAACTAGGAAAAACAACCTGTCTATCTCAAAAATAAATACAATCAACCATGTAATATAACCATATATATAAATTGTCTGAGTAACAGAAAGTGCATGAAAAAACATATAGCTCAGATAAAATATATAACAGTAACCGGAAACTTTGTGGGAGAAACCCAAGTGTTGTGACAATTATATCTGATAAGGTGGTTGATCTGAATCCAAAACTTGTCCATCCACACTGTCAGCGACATGCCAGATGCCAAAATCTTGTTGTAGACCTTTTTTAGATAAGTAATCGGCTTCATTGTTCCGCTCCCTTTATATGTGACATATAGAAACATCAACAAATCCAACTTTTAAGAAAGTAATTTCTTCTAAAATAGGAACCAAAAGCATATTTTGACAACGATGAAAATAGTTTGCCCAATAACATTTAGAGAGTCACCAAATATCTAAATTGTATGAATTCCGAACTATCTCAAACAACACATAAGAAGTTTTAGTGTTTGTAATTCTGCAAAATTATTTGAGCCTATACCAATGCCCACTGATGCTTTTAGTGTTTTGTGATTGTTTGCGTGAATGATGATACCAACACCACACTTGTCCTGGACATCAGAAGCCCCATCAAAATATGCTCTGGGAATAAGAGGGTTGTATTGTTCTGCTCTAATGATCCTTTGGTTCAAAGAGGGGAGAGTCATGGGAAGCATTGAATAAATAGAAGCACATTCCATCGCAATAGAGAAAATATTTGGAACCTGATCCTGAAAAATTGTTTTGTTTCGAGCCAGCCATATACCCCAACATAGGATCGATGGGATATTCCTTAGTTGTTCCACACTATAAGAGGACCACCAATTTTTCCAGGCTTTCCCTATCGAAAACCCAATCCAGGTAGATCTGATATTCAATATGTTTTGTAACATTCCCATAACTTGATGGAAAAATGAAATCTAACAAATAGATGTAATGTGGATTCCTGCGAGTTTTTACAAAAACTGCACCACCCAGTCCATGTTTGTTTCTTTTCTAAAGGTTGTCCCAAGTTGGGACTTTGTTCTTTAAAGTGCACCAGAAGAAAATTATGGATTTTTCCAAGCATTTTTATTTCCATAGTGATTTGTACCACCATTCCTAAACTCCACTAGCCCTTTTGTCAGATAGATACTTGTAGCCAAACTTTGGTGCATAAAACCCACTAGGGGCAAAGACCCATCTGAGTTCATCTAATCTCTCTCTGATTTTGACATTTGTCCTTTTCAATTCTCTGATATAGCCTTGCCAAATTTCGCCCCCATGAGCCTCAAGGAATAAATCCTCTACCTGCTTCCATCCTTTGTTCCAGAAAGTAGTGAAATCCTCATTAGAAATATTGATCAAGTAGAAAATACCTTGAGCGCTAAGGTGATCCCTCAATTCAGTTGGAAGAATATATACCTCACTGCAACCCACCCAAGGGTCCATTCCTACTCTGAGCCTACTCCCATCCCCCACCTGCCAAGAGAGATCTTCAGCTACCAGGTCAAAAGAAGCAAGAGTAGCCTTCCAAATAATTGAGGAGTTCTTTGTTCTTATCAGGTTTATGTATCCAGTCATCCATTGCTATTGGATCTATATATTTCCATTTTATCACTGTCGTCCAAATATTCTCCTTTGTCAAAAGTATCCACCCTGATTTAGCCACCAATGAGCAAGAAAAAATTGATAAATCCTTTATACCCCACCCACCCCTATCCTTTGGAAGAGCTAATTTCTCCCATGCATCCCATGGAATGACATCATCTACCTTTGACCACAAACTTTCCTAATATGTTCAAGAATTCCTTTTGGAACCCAGGTTAACATTATCTAGTAAATTGGAATTGAAATAAGAACATATTTCATGAGTACCAAACGCCCAACTCTCGATAACCACTTGAAGCTCCAATGTTTAACTCGCTTTTCTACTTTGGAAACTAACCATTTCCAATCAGTTTTCATGCATGTGTTCAGCTTTAGGAAGAATCCCAGGTATTTAAATCTCTCTGAGATAGGTTTTATGTCAAAAGGGAACATAGATTGTGTTCGTTGAATCTCCTCCCTTGAGAGTCCATTATATGATATAGACGACTTATGTTCATTTATGCTCATTTCTGTTGCTTTTAGGAACAAATCTAGAGCATATTGAAGAAAAATTAATTCTCCCTGAGAGCCATCACATAACAAAAGGACGTCATCAACAAAAAGGAGGTGAGAGATAAATAGGTTTACTACAACAACAATGCCCTTGAAATCCCTCCTCCTCATGGCTGCATGCATGAGTTGACTCAGACCTTCTGCTGTAAGAAGGAATAATAATGGGGAGAGTATACAGCCCTAACGCAGCCCACATTGGTTATGAAAAAAAGGAGAGGCAACCCCATTGATGAATACTACAAAAATTGCATTACATATTCACCCCATAACCCAGTTTATGAATCCAATACCAAAGCCTAAGTGAGTCAGGAGAAGACGAAGATGTATCCTACTGATTTTTTCGTAGGCCTTTGATAGATCGATTTTGACAATACATCATTTTTTATTGAGTTTTCTGATGCTGTGAAGTGATTCCTGAGAAACTCCAATAGCCTCATGAATCTGACGCCCATCAAGCAAATCAAACTGCTCCTTTGATATGTTGCGGGAGAGGATAGGTTTAAGGTGATTAGTGATGGATTTTTCAATGTTTTTGTAAGTACAGTTGCAAAGGGAGATAGGTCTAAAATCATCAAAATTCCAGGGGGCGTATGATTTTGGGATTAAATCAAAGAAATTTGTGTTGAGGGTTTCATGAACAAAAACTTTATTTATGGATTCCTTCTCCACCCCAACCAACACCTCCCCAAGAATATCAAAGAAGTGCTGAAAAAATTCCGTAGACCAGCCATAAGGCCCGGACTCTTATCCTTTTTCATATATTTTATAACCCCTTCCACTTCCCCTTTAGTAATTGGTACCATAAGAGCCTCATTATCATCCTTTGCAACAAAAATAGGAAAAACCTAGGCCACTTGTATAACTTCAATGATTGTGGCCTCTATTGAGGCCTTGTTTAACTGTTTGAAGTGTGATACTCCTAAAGAGGCCAACTCTTCAAAAGAGTTTTCCATTCCACCGTCTTATTTTCTCATTTCCCAAATGTTATTTGAATTCTTCCTATCCTTGGCATAATTTTGGAAATATTTTGAATTTTCATCTCCTACCTCGAGCCATATAGCCCTACTCTTTTGTATCCATTGTTCTTCAGACTCTTTCAGAATCCTTCGCTTTTCATTTTCCATCTGTTTAATTCGCTTTTTTTTCTCTTCTGACTCGTACCCATCCCCTTCCAACCTTTCCAATACCTCCAATTCAGTCGCAATGGATTTAAGGATAGATTCATCCCTTATCTTTTTTTCTCTTGTCCAAGATATAGTAGCATGTTTCAATATTTTTAACTTTTCCATGAAAACTTGAGGAAGAGAAAGTCCTTGAGGGTCATCGAGAGTACTAAAAATATGTCATATTAGAGCATCATAAGAGGGGTCATTTAGCCAAGAAGGATTGAATTTAAAAGGAGAACCAGGTTTTCTACTAGCCCCTTTCAGTTCCAAGAAAATTGGAAAGTGGTCTGATTCACCTATTGTGCCAACCCACTTACTGATAAAAGGAGTTTGAGTAGCCATATATTATTTTATTAGAAAATGATCCAATCATTTTGTTGCCCTTTCATCTCCAATTCTCCTATTCCTCCAAGTAGGTTTGATCTTGATTGGGTACACATCAATGAAACTTTCCATCCTAAATTTATTGAGAAGGAAATCCGCCAGTGGATCAACTTGGGCATGTGGGCCCCAAGACTCGGACAAACCAAAAGAGACATTAAAAACCACACCCATGACCACCATAGAGTTATTCAAAAAATATTTTGAGAAAAAATAATTCCAAAAATGAACTCTTTCCTCACAAGAGCCATAGATGTTAATGAGGGTGAAATTCAATCCGAGGTCATATGAGAAAATCTCAGCCCCTAATGTCAGCTTGGACCCCTAGGAACTCAGAAGTTTTATGCCACTATCCCTAAAACCCATTGCCAGGCCCCCTAATTTACCAGAAGTATCAAGTGTCACAAAATACCATCCAGGTAGCATTTGGCTCAAAAATTTCATCACTAGGTCCCCAACACCCAGTGTCTCTTGAATCATAATAACATCACAATGAACATAACTGAAAAGGTGTTTTAAAGCCAACTTTTTGTGTTCACTAGAAATCCATCTGCAATTGAAGGACATCATTATCATTTTGAGACCACCACAAGGGTCATCACTGTTGTAAGTGCCCCTTTGAGGGATAATTTCTTGCCATCATCAATATCGATATTTGCTTTTAATTTTGCTTTTGATATGTTCGATTTTCGGCCTCTGGTTTTTGAAGGGACAAAGGAGTCCTGGAAGATCCCAAGACAGCCAACCAGGATACCAAGACCATATTTTTTGTCCCACAGGCGTAGGTTATAATGGGGAGCTTCATGAGGGAACTCAGGGACCAAAGGAAAATTCGATATTATATGGAGAGGGCTAGAGATATAAAGGTTAGGAATGGATGTGATGATGCTATCTAAAGTGGTAGAAACGTTGAAAGGGATAAAATACTCATCAAGTTTATGCCTGGAAGGACCAGGCACATAACAATCAATTTGGGGATTCAAATGAACAGATTGAGAAAGAAGAGGAGGAGAGGCAGTACCTATGGAAAGAGGATCCTATCCCATGATCTTCAACTCATCCTGTTCCTCCCTAGCATGTTTTTTTTCCTCCGCCTCCCTCCCCAAATGAGGCATCTATATATCCATAGGATCCTATTGTTGATTTCCATCCTCCTGATTTCCATCTTGACGAACAACCCACTGATTTCCATCCTCTTCCTGTTGAACCTCCTCATCCGCTACTACCCCATCCCTGCCCCAAAAAACTGGCTCTTCCCTTTATTTCCTATGCTTGCGAAAACCTAATGGACAATCCCTCTCCAGGTGCCCATGCTTATGGCATCGGTGGCACCAGAAAGGTAATTTTTCATATTCAATTGGTTGTGAGAAAGAGTGGTCATGAACCTCGATCTGCATCATGTTTGTCAGAACCTCCCTTGGATCCAACCTGACCAAAATGTGAGCCACCTTTCTTTCCTATGTCGAAAAGAATGACATGTCCACTTCAAGAAATGTGCCCAACATGTTGCCAATGGCTTTGAACACATCCACTGACCAGAGCTGGGGCGCAAGAGCCGGAAGACGTACCCACACCGATAATTCCTCAAGTCTTTCTCTTTAAGCATCGAACAATGGAGTCCATTGTTTGAAATATATCGAAGCTTTCCCAAATCCCAAATTTCTTTCAAGGAACCAATCCACCGCTTCTCCATTTGAGAATATGACCATGAACCAACTTCTAGTCAGGTTAATGACCTCAGTTTGAGTGGTCAGACCTTCACACCAGGCCTTTTGGATTGATTCAGTGATATAATTTTCTATATACTACCGACCTTTTGTGTGCCCCACCAAAATTAGCTCCAATGCAGCCATGGCCTCATTCATCTCGATATCAAATCCTATAATTAATTTTGGCATTTCCACCTTCTTCCAAATCACTTTCCCCTCTTTCATCTTAGAGCCCGAGTACTGGCCATTTCTAGAGGGCTCATATGGGTCGACGCCATCTTGATGCTTGACCACTGGAGTTGGACCTAGCAGGAAATCCGACAACTAGTCCCTTTGAAAAGTAACTCCTAGGTCAGAAGAAAGTTCGACTGAACCTAATAACAAACTTCCCTCCTTTAGCCCCAAAAATCTGACACCCTATTCAAGACCCTTGGTTTAGCTGTGGAAATAGACCACAACCCTCCCTTCCCACTTCATTGTGCTGATATTTAACTCCCGACTCCTCCAACACCAGAAAACCCTTAAACTGAGGCTCCCCATGCAACCCTTCCTAGCTAGTAAATGAAACAGGTTCAGAAAAAACAACAGGGCTCACATAAATCGAGATTTTACACCCTTGAGTTTGTCAATTCTCTAACCCACACCTAGGGATATCGCCTCCATCTCCTTAAAAAGACATTTTTTTAACCCTTCGAGTTGAATTAACCCACTACTCTTCAAAATATCTTCAAGCCCTCCTGTTAAAGGACCGGTATTAGAGACAAACGAAGGTCATATTAAACTTACCCGAAAATCCACTGAAGAACTAACAACCTCTGCCCCTTGCAACGTTGCATTCTCCGCTGCGTGCAACCGAGAAGCCGCCTTTAAGTGAAGAATTTTTTACTGTTCCAGTAACCCTAATCTGCTTCCAACTTGCCAGTCCAGCTCAACACCTCCTCTTTTTTCCAGGTGTAGGCCTAACTGGCAATTTTACCCTCTCTAGATTCTGTTGGGTAGGTTCCAGACCCAAAACCGACATAATTTCCTCTGGTTCCAGCTCTAAATCAACATAATCCTTGCGACTTAACATTCTGGCAACCATTTAGTGTAAAACCCACTAAATAATCATACTTACCGCATAGGGAAGAGGAGTCTAGTGCACTGAGTGTTTACCGCAATGGTAGAAAGAAAAAACGGGAGACGTGAGTGTAAGGAAAGTATGAAAACCATAAACAATACCTTCCCACTGCTGGATGATAACACGAAGGTTGTCAGGATGACATTCCGAGGAGTAAGAAAAGTGACCCCCCACCCTGCGCGTGCGACTAATCGTGGAAAGAATATAACACATACTCAACATTCTCCCACTTGTTGTTTTCTTTCCGCAGGGGGCCACAAGAGAGCTTAGTCATTAGTCTAGCTTTGCAACACCCATTTTTTCTCTACACCAAGAGAACTTCTGAGTGCTCATAGACTATGTCAATGTATCTACAACATTCTTCAATGTGTCCACCTTTACCAGCAACATCCTATTATCCTCAACCATATCTCTCACAAAATGACATTGAACATAAATGTGCTTTGTCTTTGAATGATAAGCAGGGTTCTTAGCCAAGAAAAGTGCACTTTGGCTATCATAGTATATCCTTATAGCCCGCTGCACCAACCCCATACTTGAACACAATCTCTGCAACCAAACTGCTTCCTTGCTTGCATGAGTGGCTGCCATGTATTCTGCCTCTATAGTTGAAAGAGCCATTACAAAATGTCTTTTACTTATCCAACTGACTGCACCTCCAAATAGGCTAAACACATACCCACTTGTAGATCTTCTTTGGTCCAGATCTCCAGCCCAGTCTGCATCAAAAAAACCATCGATGTCCAAAACTTTGTCCAATCCTAGTCTTCCCTGGTAGCATAAACCATAAATATCTGAAACCTGCTTCACTGTTGTCCAATGATCCTTCCTTGGTTTTGACATAAACCTTCTCAATACTCCCACTGAATGTGCAATGTCTGGTCTCATACAAACCATTACATACATTAGGCTACCCACTACACTTGCATATGGAACACGGGACATATCCTCATATTCTTCTTGTGTCTTGGGACACTGTTCAGCAAACAACTTTACACCTAGAGGAATAGGAATCTTCACCGGTTTACTATCCCGCATATTGAACATCTGTAATATAGTCTCGAAACACTTCCTCTGGTTTAACCAGAGCTTCCTCTTTGCCCGATATCTCTTAATTTCCATGCCGAAAATATAGTTTGCGGTACCAAGATCCTTCATGTCGAATTTGGAGAACAATTGGGTCTTCAAATCTTGGATAATTTCTTTGTCATTTCCAATCAGGAACATATCATCCACATACAAGACCAAATAAATAACATGGTCACCAATTAATTCAAAATAACCACAGTGATCCTCTTTGCTTCTAGTGAAGCCAAGTCCCCGTATATAGGTATCAAATTTATGATACCACATCCTTGGTGACTGTTTTAACCCATACAGAGAGTTTTTTAACCTGCATGAAAGTTATTTCTTATCCTTCACCATAAAGCCTTCAGGTTGCTTCATATATATCTCCTCTTCCAGATCCCCATGAAGAAATGATGTCTTCACATCCATCTGTTCTATCTCAAAATCAAATGCAGCAGCAACAGAAAAAAGTAATCTAATAGAAGTAACATTGGCAACAGGAGAAAAAATATGACCAAGCTCAATTCCCAGCACCTGGGAATAACCTTTTTCTACCAAACGAGCTTTGTATTTCTCCACCTTTCCTTCTAAATTCATCTTCTTCTTAAACACCCATTTTCTCCCATTGGGATTCCTTCCATTCGATAACTCCACCAGATCCCATGCCTCATTTTTGTTCAAGGATGCCATTTCATCAACCATGGCCTCCTTCGAGAGTTTTCCATCCTCTGAATCCACTGCCTCCCTGGCAGATCTAGGATCATCATTAGTGATAGTTAAAGCAAAGTTTGAACAAAAAGCAGATGGAATATACCTTTCTGGTTGTCTTCTTTCTCGAACTGGTCTTCTCACAACTGGAGTTTGTGGCTCTTCCTCTTCTAAATCTTGTTCTGTCGTAGAGTCTGATTCATCCTCCTCTAGATCAAACTCTATCTTCTCAGGTTCCTCTAGTAGGACTTCAAGTTTAACAACATATTTCACCTCTCTAAACACCGCATCTCGGTTGTACACTACCTTCCTTGTTTCTAGGTTATAAAGCTTGTAACCTTATCAACCATCCTTATAACCAATAAAGATGCACCTTTCAAATTTATTATCCAATTTGGTCCTTTTCTCCTTTGGAACATGTACATATGCATCACATACAAATATCCTCAGATGTGAAAGAGAGGGTTTCTTACCAATCCATACCTCATGTGGAGTCTTATCCTCCAACGCTGATGAAGGTGATCTGTTAACTAGGTAACATGCAACCCCCATTTCCTCTGCCCAAAATTCTTGTCCTAACACGGTACCACTAAGCATGCTTCTTGTCTTTTCCATTAGTGTTATGTTCATTCTTTTTGCAACTCCCTTTTTCTCGGGTGTGTATGGAGTAGTCTTTTTCCGTGCTATACCACACTTCTTACATAACTCTTCAAATTCCTTTTTGTAGAACTCTCCACCATTATCTGTCCTCAACACCTTTATCTTATTCTCTGTTTGGTTTTTCATCAAAGCCTTAAATTCTTTAAATCTGTCAAAGACTTCAGATTTCTTCCTCAAGAAATATATCCATGTATTCCTTGAGAAGTCATCTATGAATGAAACATAGTACACTTACTTACCCAGTGATGGAACTGACACAGGTCCAAACACATCACTGTGCACAAGCCCTAATATCTTGTTCACCCTCTTAGCACCAGAAGAAAAATTCACCCAATTCTGATTCCCATATACACAATGTTCACAAAAATCGAAATCCAAAGAGAAATTGGACATACCTGCTACCATACCATTACCATGCAGTATCTGAAGGCCCTTCTCTCCAATATGTCCAAGCCTTTGATGCCATAACATGGTATTTTCTCTAGAGACCGCTAGGCTTTCCACTCCACTTTCAGGAACCACAGAACTATTGCACCCATCAATAACAGTGCTACCCTGAAGCTTGTACATAGTTCCAATCCGAAATCCCCGCATTAATACTAGTGCTCCCTGAACCATATTGCAGGTATCTTTCTTGAACACTATTTTTACACTTGCATCATCCATCTTGCTTACAGAAATCGGATTTCTGGCCAATGCAGGAATATGCAGAACAACAAGAAGTGTTCTAATCCTTCCACCTTGTAGCTTCAACTTGACTTTTCCATGTCTGATGATTCTGGCCTTCCTATCATCCCCTAAGAAGACATCACCACCATCATACTTCTCATACTCGCATAACCACTCCTTATGGGGAGTGAAGTGAAAGGATGCACCTGAGTCAATCAACCATGCCTCATGATCTACATGTGTATTTGAAGAAGAAGCCAAATACACATCCCCACCTTCATCTGAGGTGGTTTTTTCCTCTGCAGAAGGAGCATCATCATATCCCTTTCCTTTCTCAGGAGCTTTAGATCTTTAGTCCTTTTTGTAGTGCCCTTCCTTTCCGCATTTCCAACACACAGTTACAAAATTTCCTGGAGATTTAGATCTCCCACTTGAAACCTTATTTTTATTTATGTTTTGGGACCTTCATCTTACAGATAAGGCATCTTCATTCTGGCCCTCAATATTTCTCTGTCTCATTTCCTCCGACAGCAAGGCTAAGACAATTTCATCAAAATTCAAGGCAGTTGTATTGCTACCTATTGCAATAACCAGATTGTCCCATGAATTTGGTAGAGAACACAACAAACTGATGCACTTATCTTCATCTGAGATTTTAATATCAACAGATAAAAATTGACTTACTAAAGTTTTTAAGGCGTTTACATGCTCTGTCACCGAGTCTTCATCCTTCATCCTCAAGGTATACAACTTTTTCCGTAGGAACAATTTATTCACTAGAGACATAGATTGGTACAAAGTCCCTAGCTTGTCCCACAAAGTCTTCGCCATAGCTTCCCCAGATACATTAAACAATACTGAATCTGAGATACACAACCCTATTGTTCTCTTTGCCTTCTGATCCAACTTCTTCCAGTCTTCATCTAACATTTTCGTTGGTTTAGTACCTGGATCTACCGTGATCCAATGATCTTTATCCACCAACAGATCCTCCATCTTGAGCTTCCACATCTCAAATCTCTTACCATTAAATTTCTCAATCTCTATATTTCCACTGCTCGCCATTTTCTTTCACCGCAAGAATTGATCCCGCATATCTCCCACTGAATAGGGTCTCCCATAGACCCGAGAAAAAAACCTCTCAGCAGCAAAGGCGTCCCCTTGAAGCTGAAACAACTTTGATACCAAATGTAGGTTTTAACCTTGTACATAAATTATCTGCAAACGAATCTTAAAAACAAAAAATAAACAATAGCGAGAGAATAAAACATAAAACAAATATACACATAGAATTTCCCCTGGATCCCAAATAAGGAATACCAGCTTGATTTTTCATTATTTTCCTTTTAGTGTTACAACACACACACAGATATATATACACATTCCGAAGCATTCATAAACCCCAATCCATTAACCCTGGATTAGAAAATAACCGTATTTCCCTTGATCGGATCTAAAAAATACCAAGGGACGAAAACCATCATGCCCCAAAACCATGTGCAAACCCATGCACAAAACCATGGGCGGGTCCGCCCACTGAAAAATAGGGTCCATTTTTGTTTTCTGGGGCGTTGCCCTAGACCCCGAATGGGGGGGGGGGGCTATTGCCCCCCTGTGACCCCCCTTCTATGCCTGGCGCAACGTACAGGGGGAGCTATCGCCCCCCCCCCCCCGTGTGTACAACTAATCGTGGAAATAATATAACACATACCCAAAAAAAGGACTCATCAATTTTATCCCTGGGAGGACCAGGCCCATAACAATTGATTTATGGATTCAAATGAACAAATTGAGAAAGAAGAGGAGAAGTGACAGTAACCATGAAAAGAGGATCCTGTTGCATGATCTCCACCTCATCCTATTCCTCCCGAGCATGTTTGATTTCCTCCGCTTGCCTCCCCAAATGAGGCATTTGTATATCCATAGTATCCTCTTATTGATTTCAATCCTCTTGATTTCCATTTGTTATGTGGAATTATGGATTACAAATAAAACACACTCCCTAAATGTGGTGTAATTCATTTAGAAAAACATGTCAAATAATTTGCAGATACTTTTCCTAATAGTAAATAGACACACAGAAAGACGGAGAAACTTACTTGGAGTCCAAGTGCTTCCTATTCTCCTTCTGTCGCTCTTGTTGTAGCTTCCAATCCAAGCTTGATCGCCAAACTAGTCCCTGCAAGTATAAACACTAAACAACAAAGAGATTACAATATACAGATGGTTATTCACTTTAATCAGTTAAATCAATGAAACATGAAACATATACATTAGATAAGAATCCATAATATGAAAGACAAAAGCTTATACATATACATATGTGGGAAAGTAAGCAAAACTCTTTATTAATGGATAGAAGGGGAGGTTACAACCAACGATTGATTTGATGTTACCAACTCCAGCATCATCCCAACCTCATCATAATGAACATCTATCCAGCAGTATATCACTCAAATCAAACCCTCAATTGAGATTCCAACATCATTTCTCTACCAAATTTCTTTCTTCTCAAGCACTAGGATCTGTGCTCAATTTATAGATGAGATGAAGGTAGTTTCACAATCAATGACTTTCTAAACATGTTTCCCAGCTCAGAGGTGTTGAATGGACACATGGATTCGAAGTTTGACACATGCACTCTTCTAGAAGGTAATGTCCATGTGGAGATTCCAGAATAATGATAATTTTGCTCCTAATTGACCAACACACCCTTGAGTGTGAGGAAGTGCTTTGTAGAGCACCCTGGAATGGAGGTAGCTGCATATGAAAAGCAGTTAGTCCCTTGAGAGACTACGTTGGTGAGCTCATAGGTGATATAACATGTACTTTAAATCTTGGAAACCTTGCAATGGAAGTCATGGATGATTTGTTCTTATTCTTTGTCTTAGGGCATGCAGCAAATGAAATGATAGGGAATGATAGACCCTATTCATTGGTTCTGGGGATGATGTCTAGTTTAACCAGGTCATTGGGAATGGTGCCCAAATTGACCTATAATAGATTACCCCCTAAAGCATGAAGTCAGAATAATAATAACAATATTTTTTGAATGAGATGCTTTACACTGTGATGGGCTGGAGTTGAAGCGGAGTGGCAACCTGCATCAATATTACAATACATTACATCATGATATATCCTCTTGATCACGAATTGTTGAGGGAAGGCATTCCCATGCTTATCACATAAACTATCTAATAACATGTACATAGTTCATAAAGTTTCCTACATTGGAATGTTGCCCAATACAGACATGCCTACAAATATATGCCCATTTTCGGATGACGATCTGTATGTAAGGTCACTGTACAGATGATGTGTACAACAATCCTAAAATCACAGCCCCGATGGCTAAAACTATATCGGGTCTTCTTATCTCGTTCACTCGATCGTTCGGGTACAAGTCTAGCCATGCGAATATATGATTTATAGTCGAACATGGTAAGGCATCGTTTGATTACCAACCAATGATGTGAGTTGTTAACAAACGCGATAGAACCACCATTAATGTCAATGGCCATCAAGGTACTTCAATACATTTCGTAAGGCATGAATAGATGATTTTATTTTGAATGCCAAACAAAATATTTCGGTCAAAAATATGGAAGCGAGGATCTTGTCGATGCTGTAACAAGCCTCATGGTACTGGAATATGATGTCTCTAAGTAAACTTCCTGGATGGTGATTTGTCGTCGAAAGGAAGCTACTTTATTGTGAAATGGGAGTTACTGAATTCAGAGACAAAGTATGACTTGATATAGTAATTTTTAGGAATGATTGTCATGAGAATGAAGGTTTAGGAGTATTGCAAAAGGATGAGTATTCACTGGATGACTTCTCTTGAACATAATAGCAACACTAAGATGAGTTGGAAGCATTGACCCAAAACCGAAGTGAAGGTATGATGAACCATAGGTATAAATGAACCATCAAGAATATTACCCAACCCAAACAGTCACGATGATGGAGTGAAGTGTCATGTTCAAGAGTGACCTGCTACCGTAAAAAAATTTGTTCACTTTCCCAAATTTTCATCGATCATTGATCGACCAATACCTCTTTATTTTTTAACAAGCTTGAGGAGGATAACATATGCTTGATCTATAATTCAACCCTTCAGGTGAATAATGTATCGCTATTTAATAATTTAATGAGTCTAGCAATGAATGAAACTCGATTCTTGCCATGATCGACAAGGCCGTCACTATTTTATGTTTTAATGAGCCTAACGATAATGATAGATCGGTACTTTTTCATATTTAGAGAGTTTGAAAAAGAGGACGAAAGAAAACTCCATAAGTAATTTTTCGTAAAGTTGTCACTCAGATCCGAAATAGTGTAAAATAATATCTGAGAGAACCTCCTAGCCATGTTTGACTAAGGCATTCCTTTTTCGTAAATAATCTATCTCAGTCCGGAAAAGGGTTAAACTTATAATGAGTAGAAATCAATTCATTTAATTTTACGAGCTCGAAAATACAAGTGCTCGGAAATCTTTTCACATTATCGGAGTCTAAAAAGAGCAAAAAGAAGACTCCAAGGGTTCCTTTTTTGCTGTTATCGAAGCTCGAAAAGGAGATAAAAGTGTGCTTCAAGTCCTTTTTCATTTTTAACAAAGCTCAAAAAATAAAGATAAAAGTATGCTTTATGGTCAAATCATTCTTTAAATAAATCTACACGACTAATATGTTCATCAGTTGTAAACCTGTTCAGAACAACATCAAATGGATTAAAAATACTTGTTTCATGATAAAAATTGAATAAAACCATAGTCACAGCAATAAATATTATTTGCAAATAATCAAATGACTAATTAAAAGAGTTTTACTATTCATTTTTACCATTTGAGTGTTACCATTTACATTTTGGAGCTCTGAACTTGTTTTTTTCCCCCAAACTTCAGCTGTTGATTGGGTGCAATTGGTAAGAATGTTTTGAATGCCCCCTGCAAGAGCACATGCCCCCAAGCTTCATTTCATTCACCTAAGTAGATTAATGGTTACTAATAGCTATATGGAATGAAGGTTCATTATAGGGGAGGATTTGTTTCATTTTTCAACGAGCTTGAAACAGGAAAAGAACTATGCTCATGGCCTGTTTCATTTTTTAACGAGGTTGACACAGTAAAAGAACTATCATCATGACTCCATTTCATTTTTTAACGAGGTTGACACAGAAAAATAACCATCCTCATGGTGCAGTTGGACCAGAGAGTGCGCGCTGGAAAATATGTAGTCTAATGGAGTCATCATTTAAGGAGTACCACAAATGATAAGTTATAAACTGCGTTGACGAGTCTTCTCCAGGGTTTCCATTGAATTTAGGAATGTCCTAAGGTAACATATGTGGTATCATCAACCACCAATGAGAATAAATGATGGGATCATCTTGATATTGCACTAAGGATGTGAATAAAGGATCAAGCCATTTAATACTCATAAGGGAGGAACCAGATAGGATTCCAGATGATGACATGGGTGAAGTCAATGGACAAAACATCGAAGATGAAGCAACAGTAAATGTTGTCGCAGTTGAAATAGATCGTTCAGTCTGGGATGTTATCTCAACCATGGTGAAATGACCTAGTGTATACCCTATAGAATCTATAGGAACTCGAAGTGAAACAAGATCAACAAAAGTAGAGGAAGGTGATTGAGGAAAAGACTTATACATGTAAAGATCCTACCAAAAATAAATTGGAGTTAAAGGTGTCTTGTCTTGTGGAATTTTTTCAATCAAAATTAAGCCAAGAGGAAGGATTTCACCGTCAGGCCCAAAGTATATTTTAGGAGGTTGACTGCACGATATGGGAGACTCAATGGCTACAATATAGTGTGGGGCGACCGATATAGGAAAAACTTCTGGTCGTTTGACTTCGGGATGAATATGTTCTCGCAAAAAAGAGACAGGATCTGGATCAACTTCCAGTTGAACAACGTCGAGTTCAGGAGGTATGGTCTCACTGATTGGATGGATCGTGACCACAGGTAGCTGTGAGGACTCCATCTCAAAAATAGTAGACGAACCAGGATTTGTAGAAAAAACTTGTGCTGAATCTGGTATATGGGAAGATGATGCTTCACCAGAGGTACTGATGGTACTAGTTTCAGTAGAGCGATGTTGCCTTCACCGCCCAGAAGTAACTTCCGGTGATAAAGGTGGTTTCAATTCAAGTCTACGCGAACGACGGGGAAAAGGATTTTCTTCTTCCACGATGACTAATTTATTTTATGACCAAAAAAAAAATAAAAAAATAAAAGGGTAATGCTAGGCAAAAGTTTAACCAAGAAACTATGAACTGCAGAATACCTCCTGGCTAACCAAGAAGTATGGGCAAGAAATCTCCCCGAATGTTGTGTTCGATGTATCACAATTTACAATGTGACTGACTCGATTCACTATGGATGGATAACAACCTAAATTTGTCCTTCCAAATATACGTGAAGGTACATGGAGGCCCAAGTCCGTATTAACGCTATCTAATGTGAAATCACATAGTGAGAGCACCCCTCTATACTTTTCGTACTGTAACACCATCCGATATACCCGAAGGTACATGGACGAGCTATACTTATGTATGTGGAGTGAGGTATCACACTCGGAATGTATTGTAGACAATTAATGACAGTTTCTATGTTTTACGACGTTGGAACACGGCTCTAGCCTAGACCTTATAAATGTTATTGTTATGGTTCCAATGCTTTGTTAGGTAAATTGATGTAAATTTTAAGTTGACCTTGTTTATCAATTTGCCTTTCAAGGTTCACCACGATGATGTAATGGAAATTCCTAAAATGCAAACTAAAATGATAAGAAAAATTTTCACTTTCAGCTTTTTCAATAAAAATCTTAGCTACTAAAGGGAAAGAGCAATCAATTTTGAGAGCAAACAACAAAGAGCACAAACTAATATACAACTTTCCTAATTTGTTCCTATGCAAAACACACAATCGACTATATGAAAATGTAGATTTTTCTTTTCAGTCCCTTAATGTGAATGCAAAAAAGGAAACTATATGAATCAAATCAACAAAAACAAATGCTTTCTTCTTTGAGAAACAATGAATTTAACAACGATTTCTCTTTTAGCAAAAATGAAGAATGGAACTACAATATTTCCTACAGGAAACAAAGGATTTAACGACAATTTCCTTTACGAAAACAAATGGATCTAATGCAGAAATAAAAATACTTTGAATTTGATTTGTCAATGATAAATAAAAACACTAAAAGAGACATTGAATAAACTTACTTTTCAAAGGAGGAAGATTCAGGTAAATTCACTGGTCTCTATGAGGCATCATACAGTTGAAAACACAACAAACAAAAGGCTGAAAGCGATAGAAATGATAAATTCAAAAGGAATTTGGTTGGCTTAGGGGGCAACATAGTCTCTAAGGGGAGACAGTGCATTGCAAAGCACCCTTGAGTGGGAGAAAACACTATGCAAATCATTTTGTCTTGACCAATAGCGCGTTGGGCGCAACATAGAACAAAAAACTCAAACTACTGGCACACTTTTAATGCAATTCTTTGTTTCAAAAGCTTAATAATTGAGAGTATATTCTACTGGGTGGATAAGCAGAGGCAAAATACACCAGGATGAAGGTAAAATCCCCAGTGGAGTCACCAACTTGTTATGCGGAATTATGGATTACGGATAAAACACATTACTTAAATGTGGTGTAATGCATTTAGAACAACATGTCAAAGACTTTGCAGATAATTTTCCTAATAGTAAATAGACACAAAGAAAGATGGAGAAACTTACTTGGAGTCCAAGCGCTTCCTATTCTCCTTCTGTCGTTCTTGTTGTAGCTTCCAATCCAAGCTTGTTCGCCAGACTAGTCCCTGCAAGTATAAACACTAAACAGCAAAGAGATTGCAATATATAGATGTCTATTCAATTTAATTAGTTAAATCAATGAAACATGAAACATATACATCATATAAGAATCCATAATATGAAAGCCAAAATCTTATACAGATACATATGTGGGAAAGTAAGCAGCAATATTTATTAATGGATAGAAGGGGAGGTTACAACCAACATCATCCCAGCCTCATCACAATGAACATCTCTCCAACAGTATATCACTCAAATCAAACCCTCAATTGAGATTCCAACAACATTTATCTACCAAATTTCTTCTTTCTCAAGCACTAGGATCCGTGCTCAATTTATAGATGAGTTGAAGGTAATTTTACAATCAATGACTTTTTAATAATAGGCAAGACATGTTGCCCAGCTCAGAGGTGTTGAATGGACACATGGATTCGAAGTTTAACACATATGCACTCTTCTAGTAGGCACTGGCCATGTGGAGATTTTAGAACAATGAGAATTTCGCTCCCAATTGACCAACGCACCCTTGAGTGTCAGGAAGTGCTTTGCAGAGCACCATGAAATGGAGGTAGCTGGATATGCAAAGCAATTAGTCCCTTGAGATACTGCATTGTGAGCTCATAGGTGATATAACATGTACTTCAAATCTTGGAAACCTTGCAATGGAATTCATGGATGATTTGTTCTTGTTCTTTGTCTTAGGGCATGTAGCAACTGAAATGAAAGGGGATGATAGACCCTATCATCGGTTATGGGGATGATGTCCAGTTTAACTAGGTCATTGGGAATGGTGCCCAAATTGACCTATAACACCATCCTGAAAAACAACCTGTTGATTTCCATCTTGCTCTTGCTGAACCTTCTCATCCGCTACTGCCCCTTCCCTACCCCAAAAATTGGCTCTTCCCTTTGTTTCCTACGCGTGCAAAAACCTAATGGACGGTCCCTCTCCAGGTGTCCATGCTTATGGAATCAGTGGCACCGGAAAGGTAATTGTTCATAGTGAATTAGCTGTGAGAAAGAGTGGCCATGAACCTCGATCTACATCATGTTTGTTAGACCCTCCCTTGGATCCAACCTAACCAAAATGAGAGCCACCTTTCTTTCCTTTATCGCAAGGAATGAATGTTTGCTTTAGGAAAGGTGCCCAAAATGTTGCCAATGGCTCTAAACACATCCACCGACCATATCTGGGGTGCAAGAGCCGCAAGACGCACCCACACCAGTAATTCCTCAAGCCTTTCTCTTTAAGCATCGAACAATGGAGTCCATTTTTTGAAATATATCAAAGCTTTCCCAAATCCCCAATTTCTTTCAAGGGCCCAATCCACTGCTTCTCCATTTGAGAATTTTACCATGAACCAATCTCTGGCCAAGATAATGACCTCAATTTGAGTGGCCAGATCTTCATACCATGCCTTTTAGATCCATTCAGTAATACAATTTGTTGTATATTGCTAACCTTTTGTGCGCCCCACCAAAATTAGTGTTGGGTGTGGAGCCTGATTATCTTGTTTACTTTGTATCACAGCGTTGGACCCCTGTCCCTTAATGGGGCAGCAACGCCGCCCAAAATTAAACACTGCCTGGGGGGTCCAAGGGGGGCAATTGCGACTTTATGGAGCCCCCCCTGGCGGGGGGTTTCGAGGGCAGCGCCCCTGAAGCTAAAAACAGATGTAAAATTGCCTTGTAAAAGTATAGTAATTTCTAGTCAATCTGGGCCGTTCATTAGGCGGATGATCTGATGGTAGAAGTTATGTTTAGTTTAGGGTTTTTTTGCTCTAGAAGGCAACCCCTCGCTTGTATGAGGGCATTGTATTGCGGTTGTGGATTGTACGTGTATTCTCAGAGCAAGAAACAAATAGGGAGACTGTGAGAGAGAACAGAGGATACTACAATGGATCTGCTGTAGGTTGTGTCTCTTCATTTTGCTGGATAATAGAAAGGAAGGACTGGTTGTTCAAGGTGGACGTAGCCCAAACTAGGTGAACCACGTATATCTATGTCTCTCTGATTTTATGTGTTTTGTGTGCTTGTGTTTTCCGCATATTTTATGTGTTGCATTGCTCTGTAATATTTAATTTTCTAACAACTGGTATCGGAGCCAAAGGTCTATTTGGCTGATGAACTCGCAGGAAAGAAGGGTTCCTGGTTCGAGTGGGATAAATGGCGGAAGATGGTAAGTTTAGGGTCGAGAAGTTTAACGGCCAAAACTTCCTGCTGTGGAAGATGCAGATGGAAGACTATTTGTATCAAAAAAATATATACCTACCATTGAGCAGAAAAACAAAGAAGCCGACGACTATGAAAAATGCAGAATGGGATATTCTTGATAGAAAGGCACTCGAAACAGTACGGTTGTGCCTCGCAACGTCGGTAGCCTTCAATATTTTGAAGGAAACAACAACAAAGGGTTTGATTAAGGCAATGGCGAAACTATATGAAAAACCCTCGGCCTCAAACAAGGTATTTGTTATGAAACGTTTATTTAATATGAAGATGTCAGAAGGTGGATCTGTTGCAGACCATTTAAATGATTTTAATACAGTTACCAGTCAGTTAAGTTCTGTAGGGGTAAAGTTTGATGATGAATTTAGGGCTCTTTTATTTATGTGCTCATTTCTAGAAAGATGGAATGGTTTAGTTATGGCCATTAGTAACTCTGTCTCTGGATCTAGTACTTTAAAGTTTGATGATGTTGTCGGTGCTATCCTTAGCGAGGAAATGCGACGGAAAAGCTCCGGTGAGACATCAGGTAATGCTTTGAGTGCAGAGTCTAGGGGAAGAAAAATGGAAAGAGGAAAGAGCTCAGGATATTGCAGTAAATCAAGGAAAGGTAGATCCAAGTCTAGATCGGGGATAGTGTGCTAGAAATGCGGAAAGAAAGGACACTTGAAGAAATATTGTATATCTCGGAAGGGAAAAGAAGGAGACGCACAACAAGAAAACAATCATGAAGCAAATGTGACAGGTGATGTGTTACAAGATGCTTTGATTCTTTCTTTCGAAAATGTTATTGATTCCTAGGTGGTAGATTCAAGGGCCTCATTCCATGCCGCACCTGATAAGAAATATTTTCATGACTATGTTCAAGGAGATTTTGGACAAGTTTGTTTGGGTGATGATAAACCCTATAAAAATGTTGGAATGGGTAATGTTCTTGTAAAACAACAAAATGGAAACCAATGGCTATTAAAGGAGGTAAGGCATGTTCCAGATCTGAAGAAAAATATGATTTCAACAAGGCAGTTAGGAAGTGAAGGTTGTGTGACAACTTTTACAGATAAAACTTGGAAGGTCACCAAAGGAGCGTTGGTAATAGTAAAAGGCGAAAAGGTTGGTACATTGTATTTATGCAATGGTATTTCTAACTCTGTTAATGCTTTAACTTCCAAAGGAGCAGATGTAGCATTATGGCATCATAGGCTCGGACACATGAGTGAGAAAGGGATGAAGATTCTTCACTCAAGAAATTTGTTGCCGGGTTTGAAGAATGTTGATTTGGATTTCTGTGAGAATTATATTTTTGGAAAACAGAAGAGAGTCAGATTTCTCAGAGTTGGGAAAGAAACGAAGAGCGAAAAATTAGAACTTGTGCATACAGATGTATGGGTACCTGTTCAGGTATCATATCTTGGTGGCTCTCGTTATTATGTCACTTTTATTGATGATGCAACTAGAAAAAGTTGGATTTATTGTATTCAGAATAAATCTGATGTATTTGATACTTTCAAGAAATGGAAAGCTTTGGTTGAGATTGAGACAGGAAAGAAGTTGAAGTGTCTAAAATCATACAATGGAGGTGAATATTGCAGCAAAGAGTTTGATAGGTACTGTTCAAAGCATGGAATTTGCAGAGATAAGAAAATTCCAAGAACACCACAAGAAAATGGTGTGTCAGAAAGAATGAGTAGAACAATCATGGAGCGTGCAAGGTGCATGAGATTGCAGGCAGGACTGCCTTTACAATTTTGGGCATATGCTGTAGATACTGCTGTTTATCTAATAAACAGAGGACCTTCAAGTTCCTTGGATGGTGGTATTCCAGAGGAAGCATGGATAGGTAAAAAGGTAAACTACTCTTTTTTAATGCCTTTTGGCTGTGAGGCCTTTGTCGATATTAATAAAGAAAATAGAACAAAGCTTGAGACAAAATCAAAGAAATGTACCTTTATTGGATATGGTGTTAATGATTTTGGTTATAGCTTATATGATTGAAAATCACAAAATCATTAGGAGTAGAGATGTAATATTCAATGAAAAGGTCTTGTATAAGAATCAATTGCAAGAAAATAAACAGGAAAAAGAAAACAAAGAATACACATTTCTTGATGAGATCACAGAAAAAGTAAAGGTGCCTGAAAATAATAATAATCAACAGCCACAACAACAATAACCACCACAATAGCAAAAGGCACCTCAAACACCTGAAAGTGGTGTTAGAAGATCTACTAGGATAAGTAGACCCCCTGAACGATACTCTCCTTCATTATATTATTTATTGTTGATTGATTCTGGTGAACCTGAATGTTATGAAGAATAAATTCAGGTTGAAAGCATGAAGAAGTGGGAGCTATCCATGGAAGAAGAGATGGACTCCTTAATGCTTAACTAGACTTGGGACTTAGTCAGGTTGCCTGCAGGTAAAACTACATTACAGAATAAATGGGTTTACAAGATGAAGGAAGAAGATGGAGGAAAACAGAGGTACAAAGCTAGACTTGTGGTGAAGGGGTTTGCACAAAAGAAAGGTATTGATTTTGATGAAATATTTTCTCTTGTTGTTAAGATGACTTCAATCAGAACTATTTTAAGTCTTGTAGCAGCGGAAGATTTACATGTTGAACAGTTAGATGTAAAGATAGCATTTCTCCATGGAGATTTGGAGGAAGATATCTATATGGAGCAACCAGAAGGATATGAGGTTAAAGGGAAAGAAAAATTAGTGTGCAAGTTAAAGAAGAGCTTGTATGGCTTAAAACAGGCTCCAAGGCAATGGTATCTAAAATTTGACAAGTTTATGTCTGAACAAGGTTATACTAGATGTCACTCTGATCATTGTGTTTGTCTGAAAAAGAAAAATGATGGCAGCTATATTATATTGTTATTGTATGTAGATGACATGCTTGTTGCAGAGTCTAACATGCAGGAAATAAATGTTCTCAAAAGAAAATTGGCAAATTCCTTGGCAATGAAGGATTTGGAAGCTGCAAAATAAATCCTTGGTATGAGAATAACTAGAGATAGGAAAAATCACAAATTAACACTATCTCAGAATGAGTACATACAAAAGGTGTTGAAAATATTTAATATGCATAATGAAAAACCAGTGAGTACACCTTTTGCTAGCCATTTCAAACTTAGTAAGCAAATGTGCCCCAAGACCCAAGAAGAAATGGACTATATGTCTAAAGTTCGATATGCATCAGTAGTTGGAAGCTTAATGTATGCAATGCTCTGCACAAGGCCTGATATTGCACACGCAGTGGGAGTTGTAAGCAGGTACATGAACAATCCAAGAAAAGAACATTGGATGGCAGTGAAATAGATTCTCAGATATTTGACAAGTACCACAAATCAAGCATTATGCTTTGGTGGTTCAAACATCGCTCTACAGGGATATGTTGATGCAAATATGGCAGGTGACAGAGATAATAGGAGGAGCACTACATGATATGTATTTACTATAGGGGAATAACTGTCAGTTGGGTTTCAAAAATCCAAAGTGTTGTTTCACTTTCAACAACAGAAGCAGAGTATGCTGCTGCTACAGAGGCTAATAAAGAAATGATTTGGTTACAAAGGTTTATGGATGAATTGGGTAAGAAGCATGATATGGGCATGTTATACAGTGATAGCCAAAGTATCATTCATCTTGCAAAGAACTCAGCATTTCATTCTAGGACTAAACACATATAGCTCAAGTACCATTTCATACAGTCAGTATTGGAAGATAGACAGTTGAAGCTGGAAAAGATACACACTAGCCAGAATCCTGCAGATATGCTAACAAAATTTGTAACCAGGGAGAAACTGAGATTATGCTAAGTTTCAATTGGTCTTCAAGGATGATGATGAAGATGAGAAACAGCCAGGTCCAAAGAGGAGTCATTGTCCAACAAATGAAGCAGCGGTGCAATTGCTACAATCAGTCTCCAAGCGGGAGATTGTTGGGTGTGGAGCCTGATTGTCTTGTTTATTTTGTATCACAGCGTTGGACCCCTGTACTTTAATGGGGCGGCAACGCCGCCCAAAACTAATTGCTGCCTAGGGGGTCCAGGGGGGCGGCTGCGACTTTATGGAGCCCCCCCCTGGAGGGGGGTTTCGGGGGCAGTGCTCCCAAAGCTAAAAACATATGTAAAATTGCCTTGTAAAAGTATAATAATTTCTAGTCAATCTGGGCCGTTCATTAGGTGGATGATCTGACGGTAGAAATTATGTTTAGTTTAGGGTTTTTTGTCCTAGAAGATAACCCCTCGCTTGTATGAGGGTATTGTATTGTGGCTGTGGATTGTATGTGTATTTTCAGAGTGAGAAACAGATAGAGAGACTGTGAAAGAGAACAGAGGATATTATAGTAGATCTGTTGTAGGTTGTGTCTCTTCATTTTGCTGGATAATAGAAAGGAAGGACTAGCTGTTCGAGATGGATGTAGCCCAAACTGGGTAAACCACGTATATCTGTGTCTCTCTAATTTTATGTGCTTGTGTTTTCCACATATTTTATGTGTTGCATTGCTCTATAATATTTAATTTTCTAACAATTAGCTCTGATGCAGCCATGGCCTTGTCCATCTTGATATCAATTCCTAAAATTAAGTTTGGTCTTTCCACCTTCTTTCATCTTAGAGCCAGAGGATTGGCCATTTCCAAAGGGTTCATATGGGTTGATGCCATCTTGATTCTTGACCACTGGAGTTAGACTTGGCAGGAACTCCTACACCCAATCCCTTTGAAAAGCAACTCCTAGGCCAGAAGAAAGTTCGACTGAACCTAATAACGAACTTCCCTCCTTCAGCCCCAGAAAGTCGACACCCTGTTCAAGACCCTGGTTTAGCTGTGGAAATAGACCACAACCCTCCAGTCCCACCTCACTGTGTCGATATTTAACTCCGACTCCTCCAACACCGGAAAACCCTTAAACTGAGGCTCCCCATGCATCCCTTCCTGGCTAGTAAATGAAACAGGTTCAGAAAAACTAGCAGGGCTCACAGAAATTGAGATCTTACACCCTTGAGTTTTGTCAATTCTCTAACCCACACCTGTGGATACCGCCTCCAACTCCTTAAAAAGACATGCTTTTAACCCTTCACGCTGAATTAACCCACTACTCTTCACAATATATTCAAGCTCTCCAATTAAAGGACCCACAACAAAGACAAACGAAGGGCATATTGAACTTACCCGAAAATTCGTCGAAGAACTAACAACCTCCTCCCCCTGTGGTGCTGCATTCTCCAGATCAACCGGTGACTCCGCTGTGTGCAACCAGGAAGCCGCCTTTGAGGGAAGACTTTTTTATGGTTCCAGTAGCTCTAATCCGCTTCAACTTCTCAGTCCAACTCAACACCTCTTCTTTTGCTAGGTGTAGGCCTAACTGGCAATTTTACCCTCTCCAGATTTTGTTGGGTATGTTCTAGACCTCAAACCGATAGAATGTTCTCTGATTCCGGCTCTAAATCGACATAATCCTTGGGACTTACCATTTTGTGAACCGTTTAGTGTAAAAACCACTGAATAATCACACTTACCGCGCAGGGAAGGGGAGTCTCGTGCACTGAGTGTTTACCGTGATGGTAGAAAGAACAAACGTGAGACGAGAGCACCAAGAAAGTATGAAAACCATAAACAATACCTTCCCGCTGCTGAATGATAACCCAGAGGTTGTCAAACTAACGTTCCGCGGAGTAATAAAAGTGAGAGCACGATGAGAATACATGTGTGTGGTGCGAGTAGGTCTTGTGAGCCATCTGTGCTATAGTGATCGCTTCCATTTTTCTTCACAAGGCAAAAAAAACACGAAACCCTAGATGCCATCCAAACCTCTTCACATTTGACTATCAAAGCAAAAATCCAATTGAAATGCTAATGGTTTGCAAAGCGTTTCTCATTAGTTCTTCGTTGCGCATGCATTCATCCCATTTGCATCCAACCCATTGTTGCTTAAATAATAATGTTTTTGTGAAGCTATTTCCATCCACAACGTGCCGAATTTTACCATGGCCATCATTGATGGATCCAAACTATGGTCACGACAATTTTTTAAATTTAAAAGTGTCTCTTTAAAATTTTATATTGAAAAATATAAATTTTATATGAGTTAAAAAGATTTTCACTTTGAAATAAATTAAATTGGCAAATCATAACCATTTTTTTATTAGTTATAATATTCTTCAAACAAGGTGAGATTTTCATTTCCACCGCCATAGTAAAAAAATCATTTAATTTCAAAAAATTAATAAAATATTTACCAAAACGCCAACATGCTTTATTTTATAATAAATTTAAAATTTCAAAAGAAACAATATTAATATATAACTAAATGCAAAGGAATTTTGTTGAAGGTTAATAATTTAGTGATTTTAAAATTACGATATCTGCGCATAAAGTTAACAGTGTTATAAAATATATGTACGAAATTTTAGATTGTTAGTGTTGCGTCACATGAAAAGGCAATAATTATATTCCCTCCATGTGAAGCATTTCTATGACTTGATAAACGCCAAAACAATTGCAATCAAAACTCTGTTTTGTTAAGTGACTTAAAGGAGACTACTAATAATAAAAAGAATAAAGATAAATAAATAAAGCATTCAGTACTGTTGCATTACTTATTTGTGATATATTATTATGTTTACGATTAATTAGAAATGTATTTTATAACTTTCATATATTTTAGCATTTTGTTACTTTAGCATTTTGTCACTTTATATCTTGTTAGTTAAATTTTATTATGCTATTTTAATTGTTTATAACAATTATTGAATATGTCTTTAAAATAAGAATAGTTTTTTTATTAATATTTGGAATTGATAAATATATGTCCCATTAGGTTGAAGAATAGTAATGGAACCATCTTTTGGAAATTGGTTTATAGGAAAAAAATCTATAAAATAGGGGTGTATATTAATGAGGTTGAGTATTTAATTTTATTGTGAAAAAATTGAAATAGTTCAAATTATTTGAGGTGAAGTTATAGTGATTATAGATTATTTTATTTTATTTTATTTTTTATTTTTATTTTTTTTAATATAAAGTTTTTTTTAATTAATTTGTTTTTAGAAATTTTAGTATTTAGTTTAAAAGGTTTTAAAAATAACTAAAAATTTTAAATGGTTTATTTTTATTTTTATGGAGTTATAATTTAAGAGTCAATTATCTCATTAATAAATTAGTGTAATTGAATATGGATGAAATTTCATTCAAGTTTTTTTCTAGACTTGCCCACCTCATCTTATGATTCTAAGATCATATTAATACTTATTAGGTTTGTAATAGAAATGATGTACAAGTGTTTAAACATACATAGTCATAAAGACAAGATTATTTATACCTCCCTTCACTTTATGTGTCTAGTTGTTGTCGATGTCCATGATTGTGAAGAGAATTAAGGAATGGTCCTTTCTTGTATATGGTTTTCTTAATTGAGAAATTTGCAAGAAATGCAAAAAGAGCTTAGAGATTTCATGCAAATATAAATGAAAAATTATTTGGGGTTGGGCTTGATAATATATTTTGTGGTCTCTCTAGTTGCTCATGTTGTGTATTTTCTAAATCTTTGTCTAGAGGTAACTTAGAACTCCCTCATCGTTGACTTCCAGTTGAAATGGTGAAACATCTTCTCATGACTCTTTGGGGCTTAATGTTGGGGACATGACAACCTAATGCTTCTATTTTTTTACGCTAGAAGCAGATGAAGATGGAGCTTCCCGTAAGGATCCTCAAAACATGAAAAAGAATGAGGATTCTATGAATAAATAACAAGTTATATATAACGTCCTTCATGGACTAGTGTTGTAGTATTCCTTTTATATGGAATGCACAATGAAGTTTTATTAATTTTGAGTTTCTTTGTCAAGCAATATACATGCCATTTGAGTTGATTCAAGTATTGGTTAGGTAGCTATAAGTTTTTTTTGAACAAATACTTGTTATATTTTTTATTGGGCTACACATGCCTCTCTCTATATTTGTATTACAATGTCAACTAGCTAAGCTACAATTTTTCTAAAATAATGATATCCACTATTGTGAAAAAAATAAGCTTTAAATAAAAATGAAAAAATTCTCGTTTATTGAGAAATTTAACCATTAATTTACGAGTGGATGTAACATTACAAACAATATAATATACCTGAAACATATGTGGTGGTCAATAACCTATGTAATAAATTGATTAGTCATGATAACAATACTTGAAATCCCCCTTTTGGTCAAAAAATTATCAAGCCGCTCTTCAATTGTGTTGAATAGACTCAGGATCAACAATGTTTCTATCTTAAAGGTTAGAAGACATCCACTTGAATTAATGACTCGCCTTTAATACCTTCACGAACGATAGTTTGAAGGTTTCTATGGTGTGAGTTTTGAGATTGGGGATTCAGAATCTCCACAATATTCATTTTTATGTCTACGTTTCGAGTCTAACCAAGACTCATCATCAGGACACAAATCCGACAAGAGAAGAGGAGGATGGATGAGATAAATACAAGAGAGTGAAAGGCGTGAAATATGGGAAATAAATGGCCGACGAGCATAATACCAAGAAAGGTTAATAAAGCTTAATAATAATTTTAAAATTGATATCATGGTTGGCCATTTCTTTCTCATCTTTCATGTCTTTCACTCTCTTGTATTTATCTCATCCATCCTCCTCTTCTCTTATCGGATTTGTGTCCTGATAACGAGTCTTGGTTAGACTCAAAACGTAGACATAAAAATGAATACTGTGGAGATTCCAAATCCCCAATCTCAATCTTCACGAACATCAAGTCAACCTCTTGTGGATTGCATGAGTACTAGGAGAGATTAGTGACTTACACTTGGCATTCAAAGAACGTGGAATTGGTTTTCTAAACAATATTTGAAAGTGATTTATTAATGCTTCTCACTTCAATTCACATAAATTTCTTAAACAAAACTAGAATCCCAACTATGCACTTGATGATATATTTGAGCTTTGAGTAGATGTCAAACAATGCTTTCTCATTCCCTCATGCTTCTTTGTTAGTCTTGTATTCCACTTAGTTTCACACACAAACACAATATTTTCAGTACTTGATCACATTTTCTACACAAATGTAATCTTTTCAATGTTGGATCACATTTTAACATCATAAACAAAACATTTGCATGAATCATTAACACTAATCATCAATTATCTCACCTAAATAATCGTAAACCATTCGTATTTCTTCAATCATAAGAAACATATTTCTTTTCTATTTAAGAAATAAAAATATTAAATTTACTATTTTCAAACTCAAAGGTCGAAATCTAATCATTAATTCATGGATGGTGCTCTAATTATTAAATGATTTGTGTGTTCATAAAGATAGACTTGTTTTTAAAGAAATAATCCCTTAGTGTTTGAAAGGATAAAGACATTGCAAATGCGTGCATGGTCGGTAGATTTTGAGAAATAACTATTTATGCTAAAGTTAGATCTGTCACTTAGGTGGGGTTGTGGTGTAGGAGTCATATGCAATAATAGATGCAGATATTTTTGATGCTATGGACGAAATACAAATATTAAATAGCTTAAAAGCTTAAGGTGAGTGTAATTGATATAAAGATAAAATAAAAAAGGTGTTATGAGGAAAGTGGATAAGAGAGAAGTACATGTGGCATTAAAGACTTTATAAATACATGTATTAGCATTTTATTGGTGTGTTATTGGTACTTTATGGCTGAGTATTATATGAATCATATGGATTCCAGTGATTTTGATTTTTAAAATGAATTTTTTTAGTTTTGATATTAATAGAGTTTTTGAATTGATAAAAACTTATTGTAATTTGATACGAAGAATATATATATATATATATATATATATATATATATATATATTTTTTTTTTTTTAATTTAAAAAAAATATGTAACTTAAAATAATTTATTAGTAGGTATAAGTTGTCCATTTTCTTTCTATTAAATGTTTTTTAAGTTTTGGGATGTTAATTTATTATTTATATGGTTAAGATGAGCTTATAACTCATTTAAAGTAGTTTTAAGTCTTATTTTAAGAATAATTGAAAGTTTTGATCTACATAGTATACCCACAAGAAAAAGCTTTGTGAGCATTATTGAGGTTACAAGTTAGTGAGGCCATGTGCTTTCTAGTAACATTTAAGATTAGTCCCATACATAAGATCATATACTATTCCTAATTATAGTTTAATTTCTTACTCAAGAGGAATATAATTTTATTAATTATATGTGATAAATTTCTTAAAAGTTTGTTTTGTTTTGTTTTGTTTTTTTTTAATGAACAAATAAAAGTATTTTAGCTTCTATTAATGTCACACAAATACAAGAAAAAAGAAAAAAGAAAAAATTTACTTCCTACACCCAAAATTACCCATAAACCAAGGTTAATCTTACTATTTGATGATTAAGTTTACTTAACACTTTTCTACCTTTCCAATCCACTAACACTATGTAATAAGGTTTTTAAACTTAACCATCATATGTATATACATCACAACATATCGACCACCAAAGGATTTCGTGTCACTTCATAATAATTTAATGTTTAATCCGTTGGCAACACAACCTTAATGTATATCATACCTTACACTCTACCACGACACTATTTTAATGTTAATCTACTATTAATGTTACCATACAACTTAATAGGTTTATACCATGTATTGGATTCTCCCGAGATACATTTGTCACGAAGATTGGACATTCATTGCAGGAGTACCCTTCATTCATTTCGGTTGACAGGTGTGATCTGCTCGGATTTGGTTGCGGGATTTTATGGTCCTCCTCGTGAATCTACACCGTTGGATCTAGAGAGATCAACAGTGAATGCCACCGGCGAGAAAATGGCATAGATAATATCACCAACCCTAGTTGGCACCTCCTTTGTCATTGCATCCGATCGAGAATTCCATTAGCTCTATCTGAGGGTTTGCTCTGCGGCGTTCTTGAGCTATGGCTCTGCCACCATCACGATTTCACCAAGCTCGCAGGTTTCCCCATGGCGTTGCCCTTGGGAATTCTTTGCATTGTTTAATGGAGAAACAACACCATTATCTTCAGCTACAAGCTCCTGGACAAATTCATCCTCTGTCACTCAAACAGTTTTCTTCGGGACTAGTTTCTCTTGTTAATATTTGGGTAAGACTTTTTCCCTTCGCGCTTGCTTAAGAAATCTCAACACATCTCCGAATTTTTCTTTAGAGAAACATCTCCGGAATTTCAGTGTTTAACTTCTCTTTTGTCTTTACTAAGGTTATGGGTGCGTTGGTTTGACAATGAAGAAGGACATCTATTCCTCAGGTAATTTTCCCAACAGTTTTCTGTCTTTGTTTAAACCATGATTTCTTCATTTTTCGAGGTAGGGAAACATTTTATATTTTGATTTCGCTTTCTTACAAGTTTGCCTCTGTGGCTTTTGTTGCAGGTCGACCCTGGAAAGTTGGCACTTCTGCGGTTAGCAGTCCTTCTACATAGATTATCGTTGTTTGTTTTTGGCATTTGTTACCGCTAACACGCCAATACTTCCTATAGGTACTTCTAATGCTTGTACTCAGATAATGAGGCTTAACTGACTCAGATGGTCTTCAGGTATTCATGGCAAATGAACCCAGAACTCGGTTTTGGTAGTCGACCGAGTTTAGGTCTCGTTTTATTTTATATGTAAATTTGTAGTGGATAAGGACTAAGTTCCGGCCAACATTTCTTGTGGCCGCGGATAGTCTCTTCCAACAATGCTAATTTTGTAATAATAAATTTTGCATTTAGTATGAAAAGATTTTAATGTGGAATTATTTTCTGGTGTAGCTGTAATTTTAGCAATGGCCTCAGTTGAGTAAATTCTATAGATACATATTTTCTCTCCATTCGGACTGCATGTAATATTTTTGGGAACAAAGACTCTCTATTTCTTTTTTTAATGAAAATGAAAAGTCTGTTATGTTTTTACAACAGTTCTTGACTTGTTACATAGCTTATTTTCCTGCGTAATTTCATTTCTTACCTCGTTCAATAGTAAATATACAGATATGCTCTTCAGTTAAGTCGTAACTCAGCGTTTATTGCAATTAATTTACTCAATGTCGTTATAGTATTTTATTTCTCCAGTCTTTGTTTTTTGTGTGTAAATTTGTACTCTCTGTCTATTTCATTTACTAAGTTAGACTCTTGGTGACCGGACCACCCTATAACTTGTCTATGTATAGCAAGTATTTAGGGAGGCGATGTGTATCAGGTCGAGGATTTCACCCTCGTACCCTGTACCAACATCTCTCCCTGTAATAGTTTAAATGGACAGAAACCCTTGCAATGACAATGTGCAATTATGTTCTTTTTGTTTCTTTTAAAATAAAACTATTTTTAACTCAGTGCAATTTTAAGGAATACCATAGTCTTAAGAATTACTGTGTAATCTATTTGTATACGGTCAGCTATCATTTGATTTCACCGAGATGCCCCTAGCATACATTGGTTAATTTTTTCTACGTATTCTACAGATAATATGATTACACATATATTCACAATTTTTCATAGAACTCAGTATTTATTTACTGAGTTACTCATTTACCCTAACTCTTCTTCCTTTAACACATAAATTTTTTTCTAAGGATTAATATTAACATTCTTCTACAAACAATACCAATTATATGCATACAATAATCTTAAACAATCCTTTTTTCTATTTAATAATAAATCCGACAAAACTTGTCTGAAATTATCATAATTACCCAACATCTGTAAACAAAAATCTTGAAAACAAATCTTCCGTCTATTTAATGTTAAATAAGACAGAACTTATCTAAACATCCTGACCAATAATCCCAACCAACAAGAGAGGCAATGACGTCCTGCTTTTCCCCCGTGCTTCCACTGAAAGGCACCAGTTGACAGTAGAATTTATGTTGTGACCTTAGGACAGTAAGTCTAGTCAATGCCAGAAATATTCAGGAATCTTTGAGTGATTTCCATTGGTCTCTACTAGCTTAGGAAAATCTTCACTCTCCCTTAGCTTATGAACCAAACCCCCATTCCTCACTGGGATGAGTCTTTTATCCCTAGAGAAGCAGGTAACTGTTCAAACTTTCCAACCACCTTTCAGTACTTCGAAAATATTTACCATCAGCCTTTTACTTTTACCTTCCATAACTAATTTTATTATTCCTAATTAAAAAGAAGGAAAATAACTTTTCCAGCAAAAATACTAATTGTCTCAGTCTTTTTCCTTAAACAATATTAAAAGTCATTTTAACTAGTTAACAACTAGTTAGCAGTAAATGCAGTTGTCACAACTTCCCCCCCTGGAAGTAACATTGTCCTCGGTGTTTTACTCCAGCTCACCAAATAGCTCTGGGTAATCCTCGCGCACAAAATTTTCATCCTCCACTGCACTTTAACCTGGGTGATGACTCGCTTTCTGAGCGTAATTTTTCTCCTGTCAAGTATGTGTCGTGGCTCGAACAAAAACTCGTCGTCCGGATCTACCTGCAAACAAAAAAATTCCTTATCAAATTCTCATATAGAAATCATATTCCAAGTTTAGGATTTTAATTCTATCCTACCTGTATTTTCTACCAATGAATTACGTGTTTCGATTCATGCACATAACGCTTCAACAGGGACACATGAAACACATTGTGTACTTGGATGTGACTGGGTAAAGCCAGCCGATAGGCCATAGGTCCTAGCCTTTCCAAAATTTGGAAGGGTCCACAGAACTTAGGAGCCAGCTTAGCACAAGAGGTCCACCGCAAGGTACTCCTCTTGGGTTTAATCCTCACATACACATGGTTTCCAACTTCGAATTCCTGATAAGACCTCTTTTTATCTACGTAGATCTTTTTTCGATCTTGTGCAGCCTTTAAATTTTGTCTTATCTTCTTTACTTCTGATTCCATCTCAACCAACATATCTGGTCCGAACATTAAGTTTGTTTCAGAGCTGTTCCAATTTATGGGTGTGCGACACTGCCTCCCATACAAGGCCTCGAAAGGACTCATCTTAAGGGACTCCTGATAACCATTGTTGTAAGAAAATTCAACAAGATGAAAATAGTCCTCCCATTTGGTTGGCTGCTGCATCACATACATGCGCAACATGCCTTCCAACACTTGGTTTACTCTCTCTGTTTGGCCGTCTTTCTAGGGATGATAAGCTGTACTAAAGTTTATTTGGGTCCCCAAACCTGTAAACAGAGTGTTCCAAAATGTTGATGTAAACTTAACATCCCTGTCTGAGATAATTGTCTTCGGAATACCATGCAGCCTAAAAATTTCTCTCATGAAAATGTCTTCTATATGTACAGTCTTGTAAGTAGACTACACATGTACGAAATGTGAAGATTTAATCAATCTGTCCACTACCACCATGATGGAGTCATTTTGCCTTTTTGACCACGGTAAACCTGTAATGAAATCCAGGGATATGCCCTCCCACCTCCATTCAGGTACCAGTATGGGCTGCAACAATCCTGTGGGATATTGATGCTCCACCTTCACCTGTTGACACTCCAAACATTTGTTTAAATACTCAACAATATTTTTATACCAGGCCAAAAAAATACTTTTCTGATAGCAGTCAGCATTTTTTGGTATCCCGGGTGTCCTGCAAAATTGCTACGATGGTATTCATTCATTATAAGATCTTTTAGGTCCACATGGTTTGGTACATACACCTTACCTCTAAAAGTTAGCATCTGATCATTATTTACTCCATACTTAGAAGTAATTCCTTGCCTTCTGGTCTCTTCCATTTGCTGCCATAGGAATTGATATTCCGGATCTTTTTGTGCCTCTTCTTTGATTTTATCTAAGAATTTGCTTTCAAGATGATTGTAATAAAGCTCATACACACAATGCAGCTTCCTACTTAAAGCATCAGCCACCCAGTTTTCCCTACCTTTCACGTGTTGGATGTCCATGTCGAACTCACTTAGAAATGCATTCCATATTGCATGTCTGGAGTTTAAATCTACTTGCTTGAAATAACTAGTCAAGCTGCTATGATATGTTTTTAGCAAAAACCTTTTCCCCAACAAGTAGTGTCTCCATACCCGGAGTGCATGTACCACTGCTGTTAACTCCAGATCATAGGCCGAATATCTGTGTTCATGCTCCTTCAGATTTCTTGATTCATAAGCCACTACTTTGCCTTCTTGAGATAAAAATGCCCCAACACCTTCTTTACTTGCATCTGTACAAACTTCAAATTATTTGTTGGGGTCAACTACCCTAAACACTGGTGCAGTGGTTAAAAGTTGTTTCAATTTTCAAAACTGTTCTGATACTCAACAAACCATTTGAAAACTTTTCCTTTTCTCTGTAAAGAGGTAATGGGAAAATCGATTATGGAAAATCCCTCAATAAATCTCCGATAGTACCCAGCTAATCCCATAAAGGATCGAATGTTTGCCACTTTCTGGGGTACTCGCCATTCCATGATTGTCTTTATTTTCTCTGGATCAACAGAAATCCCTTCTACCGAAATGACATGCCCTAAGTACTGGATTTCTATTTTAAAGAAGTCACATTCGCTGAACTTAGCATACAACTGGTGTTTTCTTAACATTTTTAGAATAAATTAAAATATCATCTATAAATATGAGTACAAAATTATCCAGGAAAGGATGAAAGATTCTATGCATTAACCTCATAAATGTTGCTGGTGCGTTTGTTAACCCAAAGGGTAATACCACAAATTCATAATGCCCGTACCTGGTACGGAATGTTGTCTTGTAAATGTCTTCATCCTTGATTTGGATCTGGTGATATCCATATCTTAAATCTATCTTTGAAAATACTGTGGCCCCCTTTACTTGATCAAACAGATCATCAATCCTAGGTAAGGGATATTTATTCTTGACTGTTAACTTGTTAAGCTGTCTATAGTCCATGCACATTCGCATGGTTCCGTCCTTCTTCTTCACGAACAACACTGGTGCTCCCCAAGGTGACACACTTGGACAAATGTAACCTTTGTCCAACAGTTCCTGTAACTGCATTTTTAGTTCAGTTAATTATGGAACACTCATTCTATAAGGAGCCCTTGACACAGGTGATGCTCCTGCCATAAACTCTATAGTAAAATCAATATCTCGTCTTGGTGGTAATCCAGGAATATTTTCTGGAAAAAAATCCATGAAATCTTGCACCATAGGTATGTTTTCTATCATAGGTGATTTTTCCTTGGAATCCGTATATCCCACTTGAATAACATATATCTGGCATCCCTTCCTTATACATTTATGCATTTGGGATGTTGTAATTGGTCGTAGCTGGAATGGCTTCTTGATTCCTTGAATCTCCTTACATGTTCCATCTTGCATTCTATAATAAATGATATTTTCCTTGCAGTCCACCAAGGTCCAATGTTTTTCTAGCCAATCCATGCCTAGCAAAACATCATAGGACCCTAATGGTAGTATGTTCAAGTCCACATTCAACTGTCATTCTGCAATTTCTAATGTACATTTTGGAATCTTAGCAGTCACCATTCTTTTTGCTCCTATGGCTAGCTGTACCAGCCACAATTTTTTGAATTTCTGTTCTTTCAATTTACACATTTCCACTATTTTGGGACTAACATAACTTAGAATTTCACCTGGGTCTACCAAAATAGAAATAGATTGAGACAGTAATTTACCTTCCAACTCAATCATTGTTGGCTGATAATCTTCCTATCGATCCTCCAACGCTGCATTGATACGAGGAATGTTTCACGCCACAATGCCTACTATGGAAGTTTCCTACAAGTTTGCAACTATGTCATTTCTTGCTCGTTGTGGGTAGTTTTTATAATAATGTGCCTCACCACACCCCCAACACTGTAGAGGTGGCTTGGTCACCTTACCTTGCTTAGGTTTGTTTGATGCCTTTGTAGGCTTCTCTTCTACTGGCCAACGGGTTCTTTGATGATTTCTACCAAATTTTTTACTGACAGAACTTCGCGCAAAACTTTTAAAGTTATTACTTTTGGCTCCATTAAAGATTGAGCTGCTTTTCTGCCCTTTTCTTGGCTGCCAACTTTTACCAACCTCCCCTTTAGTCTTGGACTACTGATAGAAAATTCGTGCCTTACGAATGACTTCGTCCATGGTCCTGGGTTTTACAAATTCAATTCACTCTTTCATATGTGTTGGCAAGCTGATCAGAAATCTTTGCACCTTAGCCTTTTCCTCTTGAAGGTATGAGACATATCATAATGGGGAGGTGAACTTGGTGATATACTCATCCATGGTCATCTGCCCCAGCCTCAAGTCATGAAATTCTTTAGCTTTCTCATCGTTGAAACATTCTGTTAAATACTTGTCTTTAAAGTATTTCTGGAACGATTCCCAAGTAAAATCTTGTTCCTCAATGCTGCGAACAATCTTTACTTCTTCCCACCACAAAGTGGATTTTTCCCTTAACTGATATATGGCCAATATGGCCTTCAGGTTGCTGCTGTATTCGTATACCTGAAAATACTTGTTCATGTTTATTAACCATGCCTCTACCACTTCCTCAACTTCACCATCAAATGTTGGTGGTTTTATTTTATGAAACTCCCCTTGGAGCTCTACTTTCTACTTCTTAACCTCTTGCTGATCCGACAAATTTCCATATTATGCTTCATTGTAGTTTTTGTTCTTGTTACTTCGCTGGGATGGGCTTATTTCCACTCTGTCAGTGGTGTTGTCTCTGGTTTGCTATTCATCACCTTCTTGCATGCCCCTATCAGCACTGGGGTGTTCCATTTCTTGATTTTGTTTGTTGGACATACTTTTGAGTATCTTTTCTTGCTCTTGAATTAATCGTTCATTATCCCTTTGAACTCGAACCATTTCTTCCTGTAACTGTTGTACTGTATTCAACAATATGCTGGCTTGATGTTGTTGTTTCTCCAATAGTCTATTGGTTTGCTAGTGCTGATCAACACTCAGCTGAACCCACATCTCAGGGTTCACTACTAGTTGCGTTTGGGGTTCCTCGGTGTCCCGAGGTGGTTGTTGCATTGTTCCCCTCCTCATGATATTTCCTCTTATACTTCTATTATGTGCATCAAAATACACACAACGCAAATTGTTAGTTGACCCTTAGGGTCCCAACGTATGAACGCTACACTGATACCACTTGTCACACCCATACAAGAAAATAATATTTTTTTTTACTTCCTACACCCAAAATTACCCATAAACCAAGGTTAATATTACTATTTGATGATTAAGTTCTCTTAACAATTTTCTACCTTTCCAATCCACTAACACTATGTAATAAGGTTTTTAAACTTAACCATCATATGTATATACATTATAGCATATCAACCACCAATGGATTTCATGTCACTTCATAATAATTTAATGTTTAATCTATTGGCAACACAACCTTAATGTATATCATACCTTACACTCTACCATAGTACTATTTTAATGTTAATCTACTATTAATGTTACCATACCACTTAATACGTTTATACCATGTATTGGATTCTCCCGAGATACATTTGTCACGAATATTGGACATTCAATGAGGGAGTACCCTTCATTCATTTCGGTTGACAGGTGTGATCTGCTCGAATTTGGTTGTGCGATTTTATGGTCCTCCTCATGAATCTACACCGTTGGATCTAGAGAGATCAACGGTGAATGCCACCGGCGGGAAAATGGCATAGATAATCTCGCCAACCCTAGTTGGCACCTCCTTTGTCACTGCATCCGATCGAGAAGTCCATTAGCTTTGTTTGAGGGTTTGCTCCATGGCATTCTCGAGCTATGGCTCTGCCACCATCACGATTTCACCAAGGTCGCAGGTTTCCCCATGGCGCCGCCCTTGGGAATTCTTTGCATTGTTCAATGGAGAAGCATAACCATTATCTTTAGCTACGAGCTCCTGGACAAATTCGTCCTTTGTCACTCAAACAATTTTCTTCAGGACTGGTTTCTCTTGTTAATATTTGGGTAAGACTTTTTCCCTTCGCGCTTGCTTAAGAATTCTCAACACATATCCAAATTTTTCTTTAAAAAAAAAATCTCCGGAATTTCAGTGTTTAACTTCTCTTATGTCTTTCCTAAGATTACAGGTGCGTTGGTTTGACAGTGAAGAAGGACATCTATTCCTCAGGTAATTTTCCCAATATTTTTCTGTCTTTGTTTAAACCATGATTTCTTCATTTTTCGAGCTAGGGAAATGTTTTCTAGTTTGATTTTTCTTTCTTACAAGTTTGCCTCTATGGATTTTGTTGCAGGTCGACCTTGGCAAGTTGGCACTTCTCCGGTTAGTGGTCCTTCTGCATAGATTCTTGTTGTTTGGTTTTGGCATTTGTCACTGCTAACACGCCAATACTTGCTCTAGGTACTTCTAATGCTTTTACTCAGATAATGAGGCTTAACTGACTTAGATTGTCTTCGGCTCTTCATGAAAAATGAAACTAGAACTCGGTTTTGACAGTCGACCAAGTTTAGGTCTCGTTTTATTTTATATGTATATTTGTAGTGGATAAGGACTAATGTCTGACTATCATTTCTTGTGGCCGCGGATAGTCTCTTAAAACAATGCTAATTTTGTAATAATACATTTTCCATTTAGTATGAAAAGATTTTACTGTGGAATTATCTTTTCTGGTGCAGCTGTAATTTTAGCAATGGCCTCAGTTGAGTAAATTCTATAGATACAAGTTTTCTCTCCATTCAGACTGCATGTAATATTTTTGGGAATAGAGACTCTCTATTTCTTTTTTTTTATGAAAATGCAAAGTCCGTTATGTTTTTACAACAGTTCTTGACTTGTTACATAGCTTATTTTCCTGCGTAATTTCATTTCTTACCTCGTTCAATAGTAAATATACAGATATTATCTTCAGTTAAGTCATAACTAAGTTTTTCTTGCAATTAATTTACTAACTCTCATTATAGTATTTTATTTCTCTAGTCTTTGTTTTCTGTGCGTAAATTTCTACTCTCTGTCTATTTCATTTACTAAGTTAGACTTTTGGTGACCGGACCACCCTATAACTTGTCTGTGTATAGCAAGTATTTAGGAAGGTGATGTGTATCGGGTTGAGGGTTTCACCCTCGTACCCTGTACAAACAGCTCTCCCTGCAATAGTTTAAATGGACAGAAACCCTTGCAATGGCAATGTGCAATCATGTTCTTTTTGTTTCTTTTAAAAGAAAACTATTTTTAACTCAGTGCAATTTTAAGGAATACCACAGTCTTAAGAATTCCTGTGTAATCTATTTGTATATGGTCAGCTATCATTTGATTTCACCGAGATGCCCCTAGCATACATTGGTTAATTTTTTCTACCTGTTCTACAGATAATATGATTACACATATGTTCACAGTTTTTCACAAAATTCAGTATTTATTTATTGAGTTACTCATTTACCCTAACTCTTCTTCCTTTATCACATAAATTTTTTTCTAAGGATTAATATTAACATTATTCTACAAACAATACCAATTATCTGCATATAATAATCTTAAACAATCCTTCTGTATATTTAATAATAAATCCGACAGAACTTATCTGAAATTATCATAATTACCCAACATCTGTAAACAGAAATCTTGAAAACAAATCTTTCGTCTATTTAATGTTGAATCTGATAGAACTTATCTGAACGTAAAATTGGTTGTTGGTGTCCTCCCAGCCAACAAGAGCAATGACATCCTGCTCTTCCCCCGTGCTTCCACTAAAAGGTACGGGTTGAAAATAGACTTTATGATGTGACCTCAGGACTACAAGTCCTGTCAATGCCAGAAATCTTCAGGAATATTTGAGTGATTTCCACTAGTCTCTACCATCTCAGGAAACTCTCCACTCTCCCTTAGCCTATGAACCGAACCCCCACTCCTCACTAGGATGAGTCTCTTATCCCTAGAGGAGCAGTTAACTGTTCAAACGTCCAACCACCTTTCAGTGCTTGGAAAATATTTACCATTAGCGTTTTACTTTTACCTTCCATAACTAATTTTATTATTCATAATTAAAAAGAAGGAAAATAACTTTTCTAGCAAAAATACTAATTGTCTCAGTCTTTTTCCTTAAATAATATTAAAATTCATTTTAACTAGTTAATAACTAGTTAGCAGTAAATGCAGCTGTCACAATTAACATGTTTTTGTTAACAATTGATTAGTTCCTAAATATGAGTAATAATATTAATTAGTAAATATTATTAGGAAAGTGTAAGTATATTATTCATAAATATTTATTGAGTGCAATATGTGATGCATTGGTGTCCACACACACACACACTGAATTGCAACAATGCACATTTACTATGATGATGATGTTGTTGTTACCTCCCATTTAGACTAGGATTGATTTATTAAGATTTAACAAATAAATTTTTATTATCTTGCTTTATGATATTGTTCCTAAGATAAAACACGAGTCAACACAATTATCAATATTAGATATATTACAAATGCTTTGAAAATGATATGTAATCTTTATATATGATGTGTGCTCAAGAAAAAAAATATTTTACTTTGTTAGAAATGGAAAATTTACAGATTCTTTCTTTCTAGTGTGTCATAAGTATTGTCCACCTCTTAGCTTCATTACAGAGCCAATGGGAGTTTGTCCTTATTTTTGAAATATCTTCTTGAAGCTAACAACAACAAATAGATAGTTTTGACCTTGTAAAAGGTTTATGACCTCTTTATAATAAACTGGTTTTTTCTTGTTTTTAGTCTCATTGTATCATCGTAGGTTTTCTTTAAAATCAAACATGATAATATAATTAATGGTGTTGATATTATGAAGTACATCCTTTTCTTGTACCCCTAAATCCAAGAATTGTTTGAAGCTATTATAAAAAGCCTCTGTTTCTTCATGTTTACTAACTTACGCTTATACAAAAGGTTCCTTATCATGGCCTTACACTCCACTAATAAGAGACCCACATTTACTTACTTTCTAATTGTAAGATTGTGTATTATAAATGCATTCAGATTTGTTCAATTTTCCTCTAATTATCAATAATATCATTTTATAGTAATTTTGTTAGGTAAACTTGACTAGGTGAAAGTTACATGGTCAACATGGAGGTTTTGGTACATGGTTTTGGTTTCCTAGGGTTTTGTGCCTATGGATTTCATGTAATGAAGCCTTTAAAAGGCTTGAGAAGACTTCATTGTAAAGTGCTAGGGATGTGAGGGGTGAAGGCTCACTTTGTAGGCTTGGTCGAGTTTTGGCCAAGGGACTAATAGAATTTAATTGTATCTAGTGTTTTCCACTAGATTATGGTTTTTCTAGGATAAACATTGTGTTTACGTGTGCTTTTTGTTGCTTGTAAATTTATCTTTCTTAGTTTGTTTCTCTCAGTTTGAGACAAAAGTTTGATGGGTTTTGATAAACAAGTGTGAGAATGAAAAGAACCATGATATGTGTAAAGAGGCATAGAAGACAACCCATGCCAAGCCTCCTACTGAGAATATGGTTATGTCAAGTATGGATGCAAAGTGTTTGATGGAATGCTTCACTGAGATGATTTGTCATGGTTTGTTTGCTTCATATTGTAGATTTTCAACGGTGAAATGGATGACATATGGAAGAGAGATGTTAGTTGTGTATTGTAAACAACAACAATAGTAATAATAATAAAATATTATGATGGAGTTGAAAATTTGTACATGTAAATGTTCATATTAATGTAAGAATTAGTAAGGCATGTGTAACCCATGGAAATTATTAGTAAAGTTTGGAGTTAGACCTAGGTGATAGGGGGCATGCTGATTTACATGATACCCTAGATATAAAATTTGAGGGGGTAGGGCTTGGAGGTGAGTAGTTTTGGTTCACTTGGCTAGTTTTGCTTGGTTGGGTCAAATGAAACCAAATTCAAGTTTTAAAGAGGGATTGTTAGTTAAACTTGACTTGATAAAAGAGTCAAAGTTACTTGGTCAACAATAGTGGTTTTGTGCACATGGTTTTGGTTTCCCACAATTTTGTGCCCATGGATTGCATGTAATGAAGCATTTAAAAAGATTTGGAAGACTTTGTGGCAATGTGCCATGGATGTGAGTGGTAAAGGCTCACTTGGGAAGCTTGGGTAGGTTTTGACAAGGGACTAATATATATATATATATATATATATATATATATATATATATATATATATATATATATATATATATATATATATATATATATATCATGTTAATGTGTGCCTTTTGTTGTTGGTAAATTTATCTTTCTCAGTTAATTTCTCTTTGTAATTTTTAACAAAACATTAGTAACTCAGTTGCGGGTGGGACGTCTTGACTTAACAAAAGCCATTAGAAGTGGGCTAAAATATCTAATCTAAAAATAAGAATATCTTGGAAACATATAACATAGAAAAATAATAGGAAGGAATTGGTTGATAAATTGGAGATATTAACTATGATTTTGAATATCGCACCTATTATTTTGTTCATGAGCCATCCAAAAATGAACTCATTAGTGATCTGACACTAGCAAGAAGGATGGGCTAAATTGAATGTATTGATGTTGTCCCTAGAAATATTGTATAAGCCCATACTTCAGTTGAATATGAGATACCTACCTAATCATCAAAAAAGAGACATTTAGTTCAACATAGTGCTTGACCTAGGTGCAATCATTCATAAGAGAAGCACCTAAAATAATTGTACCCATCCATACTCCATTATCTCTGGGATTTTCTTAAAAAAGAATTGAAAGATACCCAAATATGGACCTAAGATGGGCGTATACTCTAAAGAAGTCATAAGGTCCCAAAAACATCAACACAAAAAATACTTAGCAACTTAAGATAAAAAAGTCCATGGAAAAGGATCCAAACCTATGGGTTTATAATCACCCTTAAACTAAAAACATTCTTGAGCAAAATGAACTAGAAAAATTTTCTATACGTATCTCACCTATAATTTTTGAAACATTTTATAATATTTATGTTTTTGTAGTGACATTATAAATGGAATGTGTGAGAGTACTAGAAGACCAAGGATGGTTAATGTTCGTTTCTATGGATGGAATGCAATTCACCACCTATCTTAATTAGCTTTCTTCATTGTGTTTTTGGAGTCTACTCATGAACTTACGCTATCATAAGGGATAACTTAAGCTATTGGAAGGGATATGGGATAAAGTGATAAACCCTACTTTTTTCCTTAATATTTTAACAATTAAGTGAATAGTTTTGTTGGCCATTAATTTTCTTGGCTATTTTGTGCCTTTTGAATGTGGAAAAACTTAATTGATTTGAATTTTTTGAATTATTAGAATAAGGCTTACTATTGCGCAATTTTTAAAATTGAAAAAAATTACATAAATCTAATGATAAATGCTGATCTCATATCATCAAAGGTTTTCTATACTTTCTTGAATCTAAAGTCTAAAAGAATTCATAAAGTGACGACGCCTCTACTTAATGATTAATAACTTATGCTGATCTCGTATCATCAAAGGTTTTCTATACTTTCTTGAATCTAAAGTCTAAAAGAATTCATAAAGTGACGACGCCTCTACTTAATGATTAATAACTTATCCTAATCCCCACTTAAAATTCATCTCGTGTAAAATTGAAAACGATCCCTAACAATTTCCACCCTCATGATCAATAACATGTTATATGTATGTAAGATGAATATTAGTTTGATTGATATGAAATAAATATATTAATCAATATTTCTTTAACCTTGATTTGTTGCATCGTTCATGAATATTGTATTAACATTTCGATTGATTGATGTTAAATATTGCATATCTTTTAGAAATCAACACCAATATTGCATATCTTTTATAAATCAACACTGATTTGATAGGGTGAAAGGAGAGAAATCACATATCCCATTTTCAAAATGGTTTCACATTACCTTGCAAACACCTAATCACCACTTGGAGTGCGTGGAGCAGGTAATACTAGTTCCACTTGAACTCAACACAATTTTGGGAACCAACCCAAAATGATTGTTGATTAACTTGAGATAATAAATGAAAGGCATAAACCTCCATAGATGAGGGACAATTGGACTATTAGAAAGTGCAAACACAAATTAGTCTCAACCAATTACGTATTAAGATAATCAACTTACAATAGGGGTGTGAATGGGCAAAGAAAATATAAGTACAACTAGATTCTACATGTATGTTGAGTGGGACATACCTTGTAAATGTCTCATTCCGATTTGATTAATACATGTGTGTTGAGTATTGTAATACTTCTATTCTGCATCAATGTCTCACAGTTTATCAAAGTAGTGTAAATGTGTAAATGAGAAGAGGAGTGAGGTGAGAGTAGACCAAATTAGTGGGGTGTGTTAAGTGTTGATGTTGATGTGCAACATAAAGCATATTTTGCTGTGGTGATTTGTGGAAAAAAACAAAGTTTCTTTACTTAGTCCAAATAAGTTGACAATTTATTTCTTCTTCACAAATCATATGTAAGAATGATAAAAACCACATATTAGAACGATTCTAAAATAATTCTAAGCATGTGAATGCCACAATTAATAAATGAATTATGTGTAATATGAATGGTTACATAAGATACACAGATATTTTTTTGAGTGGGTCCATGTGAGATGAAATTAAGAAATCTACATAGATATTTTTTGAGTTGGTCCATGTGAGATGAATAAGTGTAGTGTATTGTATTGGAAAATTAAATAAAACATAAGTATTTTTTTTTTTTTTTAATTTTATTTTATTATAAAGGTGGAGTATATATGGTATATAAATGTAAATTTAGTTTAAATAGGAGAATAAAAAGTTTGTATTAGAATATATGTTTGGTCTCAGTTCACAATCTTAGTATGTGTGGTAAATAATAAATATCAACTAATTGCATTGTCTATATGTTCTTCTTCTTGTTCTAGTATGGAAGACACAAAGTTTTAGATTCTCTACATTCATCATTGAGTAAATGCGCATGTATGGGGGTAGTATGAGTTTATAAAATTCTCTCCAACCTTTTCTAGTATGACAAAGGGACCATATCACAAAGCCTTAATTTTCTTACCAACACCTTGTAGCCTCTCCTTGTTTAACTATAACCATATTATGTCTCCCACCTTGAACACTTTTTTTGCTTGTGTTGATCATGCATGGTCTTGTATTTTTCCTGTGACTTCCATAACACCTCCTATGCATGTATATGGATTTGCCTAATCTTCTCAAAAAAACTTTCTACCCTTAGGGAACCCATTATAAGATCCTCCCCTCCCTCACTCCTCCTTGTTTCCCATATGAAATATGCAAAGACAAAGGTGTAAAATATCCAAAACAAGTTTCAAATGGGGACTTAGCAGTAGAAGTGTTGACGACTTTGTTATAACATTGTTGTATATACACCATATTTTCATCCCGGGTTTTTAGATGCTTTTGATTATACCCCCTCAAAAGCTACACCAAAGTCCTATTGGCTACTTATATTTACCCATCTATCCGTGGATCAAATGTTATAGATCTATCTAACTTCGTGTCCATCTTCTCCCACAATGTAGTCCAAAATGGACTGAGAAATCTTGTTTCCCTATTTGAAATGATGCTCCTCGATATCCCAAAGTGAGACCATACATATCCAAAGAATATGTTTGTTGTTTCTTACCTTCTGATTGTCATTTTACAAGGCATTAGAACACACATCTTGTTGAACTTGTCAACTACCATGAAAAAGTAGTCATGTCCCTCCTTGGTTGTTGGTAAACCTCCAATAAAGTCCATATAAATTATTTCCCAAGGATGAGTGGGTATGGAAAAGGGATGATATAAACCTTGTTTCATGTTACTAGGCTTGTTGGTATAACAAAGCATACATCCTTGTTGTCTCATTTTGGGCTTGACCCAGGTGCGGCTTGGACTTCGCACCAACAAAACCCTCAGACATTGGCCCTTTCAGCAACGACCTGCAAGCAGATCACAGTCTCACTCGAGGTGGATATGGGTGGTTGCAGAACCGAGTTTCTGCAGCCTTGAGGGACTACACGAGGGGGGTTTACTTCACTTTTTTTGTAATTAATCAATCTTCTAACATACAAATAACTACTGCGCGATATAGCTTAATCAATTACTTTGCGACATTTAGATAAGAATAAATACATTATAGCATAAGATAATCTGTGCTATTCAACATATACTTGTAATCATTACTTCGCATAAGAAGATAAACAACATTTTAACACAGATAAACTCAAAATATTCCCAAAACTTCTTCTTCTTTATTAAGATGGATATGTTCAATGCATAAAACCTCCCCAACTCGCCCACACAGTTGTAGGTGGTATGCGTACTAAGTTGCAGACTCTTCCAAGATCTCCACGCACTCAGCTGCGGAGCCTTCCCTTAAGGCCGAAGATAGACTAAAGATAGAAAATTAAATGACTTTCGCTCATTAACTATCACAATCATTTGTGACTTCGACAAAGCCTTACATCGCTTTATATATATTTGCATCATTACAAAACCATGGTCCATATACCATGGGCTAGAAAAAACAACCAAATACCCATTGCAAAATTAGGGGCTTAGACCCACCCTAAATCCCCTAGACATCGCATGGTATATCTAGCTTCACGGTACCACACACTCCCCTCCTCAAAATGCAGAGTTTTTGACCAAAAATGGACCAAATTTGGGTTGCACCCAACAAACCCCCCTCACTCACATGTGACTCGTCCTGAGTCACTGAGCTAGTATGCCCATAATATTTGTTGCTATGTTGTTGTAGGCCTCATTGCAGGGTTGAAGCATCTCTGCAATATGCTTTTCTTCTTGGTGCACTTCTTCGAGAAGATTCTTTGTTGTTGGTTCGACTATTTTTTGTAGCACATCTTTTTGCCTCTGACGCAGCTCCTAGAGCTTTCCATCTACTGTCTGCAAAAGCTAAATGGCCTCATCCTACCATGGCTGAGTCCTCGCTATTATAAGTTTCTCTTTCCTTTGAATATCTTCGATTTGTTTTTGCAGATTATTTCCTTCTATTATCCTAACGAGTCTTTGTGAGATTGCTAAGGTCCTCACAGTTGCCTAGATTTTGTCCAACTGCTTCTGCTTTGTCTAAATCTCTTCTTCAAGTCTCCGAATGTTCGGATCCTCCTGTAGTGAGGTCCAAATCTCCATATTATCATCCAATAATTTTCCACATTCTACCACTGTGTCGGTGATGCCTTTTAGTGTGGTTTTGAGATCCGCTTCCCTCTGCTCATGTACCTATAGTGGCGTGATATGCTGCAGCCTTAGTGACAACTTAGTAATCTGTACCTCATATTCAAATTTCAAAATTTCAATCTTGTCCTTTGAATCTTTGATCGTGAGGGTGAGCTTCACAACCTTTTTTTCTAGTGGCACTTCTGCGTAGACCTGAATGTCTGGGACTTCACTACAAGTCTTCCCAATGGCTTCTTCTAGCTCCTGTTATTACTGGCATGCCTTATTTATTTCGATGATCATCCAATCGAGCTACTTCTTCATCGCAGTTTTTTCCTGCTGCACCTGTATGTTTGACTATAAAGTACGATGTTCTCGCCCTTTTAACTCTTCTATGATGCCTTAATGTAACTCATGCAATGTTTGTGTCGGCACTGAAATGTTGTTCATAATGACATTTTCCCATCCTTTCACACGCTCTCTATCTTCTACAACTTCAAACTATAGTGCTCCTCCTGGTACCTACAAAATTCTCAAACCAAGTGTTGTCTCGATGCGATGCTCTGGCTATGCTTGTTGACTTGTTTTCACTTATGGCCTGGCTAACTGGTATGGTTGTCTCGTTACCTTCACCAGTACCTTTATTTCCACCATTATTTCCTCAACACCGAGGAGAAGCGTGGTGTAGCGATCCTCGATCATTTTCTACGACTCCTCTGTCACTGCTTGAAATTTATCCCCAATCTCGTTGATTTCCCCCTCAGTGAGGACAAGCAGTGTTGCTCCTCTAGATTTGTTTGCTTTCTGCTTCTTCCTTGGACTCGCCGTGGTCACTGTAGATATCCTCTTCCAGATGATGAATGTAGAATATTCTAATTCTACGTCATTGGGAGTGTTGAGTTTGAACTTTACCCATTTTTGACACCTATCTTAGACCTTACCTCCCTTATTTTTGAACCCTTTTCACTCTTTAATTATACCTAGTTTGGCTATGTTATCTAGTTTTGGCTAAAAAGGGTACCATAAGTGTAAGGTATGTTGAATTATCATAAGAAGTGTCATTTTATCTAAATTCGAGTATTCTTTGATTTAGCTGTGTCTTTATTGCAATACTACTCTAACTATTCTAGAAATCATGCGCAAATTTGCTAGATTCGAACAGTTTCGCAATTCATGCAGGAAACTCATGTGGCTGAGATTCCTTCAGACGTTCTAGATTTCCTATAGATATGTTGTTTTCCTACAACCGTCTCAATTACCTGCACCGAGATTAATGGTTTACCATGTTCCACTCATCTCCAGATCCAGTAAAGACATGGGTTTTGAAGTGAATTTGCTGCATATGGAAGCTGTCCTATTCACTATTCCGAATCCTCTTTTGCAACCACTCAAAGCTCCAGATCTTCTCTCGTGCCCACATGGAGAAACAACTTCAGTTGCATAACAGAAATCTTCTAATCCATGCTTCCAGTCATGGATTAGACTTAACAGACTTGTCAATTTGCATTTGTATCATTGGCTGTAGGCTTAGAATAGTGATCTACTTTGTTCAAGCCAAATATGGGCTTCGAGAAATGTATAAATTAGATGTATTTAGCTTTGTAAGGGGGTTGGGTTGAGATTGTTGTTGAAAGCAAGATATGAGACTGTACTTGACTGTAAATTCTAGATTAATAAAATAGTCTATGTTTTGTTTATCTTTCTGAGCAGCTTCTTCGACTTTGAGGGAGTTGTGAGTGAGGGAGGGCCCCCTTTTCTCACAACTCTCGCAACATAGTGTGTGTGTTTTATTTTTGTTTTATTTAGGCCTTAATAATTCCTGTATACAAATAGTGCTTTCTTTCTGCATTTCCTGCAACAAACTGTTAATTGGTTAAGTGATTTAATTCTTTATATTAATGAGTTCTTTTCATTTGATCAATGTTTGGATTCATGCTCTTTAATTTGGATTCTTGATTATGATTTATCTTTTATCTTTTCCTGCATCAATATTAGCAAAATCAAGTGTTGTAGAGGGATGATATATGCCACTCCATAGCCATTGATGCACAGTATTGATAGAGAAAAGAAGCATGATTTGATGATTGTTGTTTGATTTTTATCTTTTCATGATAAATATTAGCAATCCTAAGTGCTGTAGAGGGATGATATATGCCACTCCATAGCCATTGCTACCAAGTATTGACATAGGAAAGAAGCATTAGTTGATGTGTGTATAATTTATTAACACTTGAAGTAATCAGCCTGCATATACTTTGCTCTGCATCTCATCAGTTTACCTTCCTGGGTTGACAATTCATGATTGGAAAATTATAAGCATATAATTTGACTCAACATTTTGGCGCCGTTGCCGGGGAGGTGCTAAGGGATGATACTGAAAGTGTTTTAGCTTGATTTTTTTGATTTTGTTTTTCAGGACTGGGGGAGTCAAAGTGCAAAGACGAAGGGGAAAGCCCACACACCCATAGAGGTCAGACACTCACCAAAGCCGTGTCCTGATTGTTTGGCAAGTTTTAATTTTTTTGAATATTAGATGAATAGGGTCCAATATTTTCTGTAATTTTCCGTGGTGGTGTGAGCACCACTTCAATTACTAATACAATGGCAAGAAAAAGGAAGTCTACAAGAAACAAGGCAGTAAAGGAAGAAGAATCTGAATAAGAGGTCTGCAGTTCAGAGCAGATTGACAATTCCACAGCAGAATCCTCTGTTGGAAAGTCTTCCATTGCTGCCCATCTTGAGTCTCCCCTTACAAGAAATACAACATCTTTGCTCAGTGGTCAGCCGAAAGAGAAGTTCCTTGTGAACCCTGTTAAAGAACCAGAGTTCCATACCATTGAATCTAAAGAATCTATAGCCTTCCAAGGTCCCACTCTTTCTTGGACTGATATGGTTCATCTAGAAGGCACTGGTGAGACTGAGGAGAAACTAGTCACATTTGAATTTCCTATTAAGGATACTAGTGGAGCTACTCAGATGAAAAACATTCCTCCCTTAACCTTGCCTAATTTTCGTGGTACTTCTAGTGAGGATCCAGATGCCTTCCTATTCGAATTTGATGTGTTGTGTCGGTGCTATGACTATTCTTCCAATGCTCAGAAGCTGAAGTTGTTTCCTACAACATTAAAGGATGCAGCTCTCAAGTGGTTTATGGGGTTGGGGTCAAACTCCATTTCAACTTGGGGTGAAATGAAGAAGGTATTCCTGAGAAAGTACTGTTTGGTCAATTTAGTGTGTCCTAAATTGCTGCATTTAATTTGTCAATCCGGGATTCATAAGCTGATGAAGTGCAGCGCACTATATGCGCAAGATAACCTATTTCTTAACTTTTTGTCGTTTTTGGTTTTCTAAGGTGAGATGGAAATTCTAAAAATAAAAACAAGTATGGTTATGTTTGTTCAAGGAAATGATATCCTCTATAATGATTTACCAACTTGAAACTTAAAAAGGAATTTGAAACTTACAATGACAAAACTTGAAAGGAAATGAAAATGTGCTGCTGAAATGAAAAGGTGTTGCTAGTCTAATAAATCAAAACAGTGAACTAGTGAGCATGAAACCAAACTATTCTTGCTGCTGTCTAAACACAAAAGAAACTATGCTGAAAGAAATCCAAAAGTTGCAATAAAGTAAATCTAAATCAAATTACATCAACTTGTCTTCTGATCCCTCATCATTAGTCCAACTATGATTTTCGGAAGTAACCATAAACAACTTGAGTAACTGATATCTAACTTGCAGAAGGTAAACTAATATCAAACCATACATTCATAATTCAATCCCTCACCATCAGTCCAGCTGTGGCTTTCAGAGGTAACTGAAGATGTCATGCACAATTTAATATTTCTAACTTGCAGAAAGGAAACTAATACCAAACTACACATTTCATAATACAATCCCTCACCATTAGTCCAGCTGTGGCTTTCGGAGGCAACTGAAGATGTTATGAGCAGTTTAATATATCTAAATTTGCAGAAAGGAAACTAATACCAAACTACACATTTCATAATACAATCCCTCACCATTAGTCCAGCTGTGGCTTTCGGAGGCAATTGAAGATGTTATGAGCAGTTTAATATATCTAAATTTAACTACTGAAGCAAATGAGCAAAACTGAATTAAACAAAGCAATACTGAAATTAAACAGAAACTAAGAAAAGCAAATTAACAGCAGAACAATGTTAATTCCATGTAATTTAGTCAAAAATTTATGCAAATGCCCAGGCTGCCTATCTATAACCTGAAACAAGAACACTGATCAGTGATTAATAACATAAAACATGAAAGACAAAAGTGAAATGGAAAGCATGAAAGTTTACAAACAGAAATGAAACATATATACCATGAGAGATGCAATGTACAAACATGTGAATGGATTATGGCACAATGAGCTTTAAAGAAATAAAATAAGAACTATACAATAATGCACAGAACCTTGGCAAGTGCAGGGGCCCTCTACACCAGCCTTGGCAACAATCTTCAAGTACGAATTACATTGGAAAACAGAGTCTTCTTATAATAAAATGCAGTCATAACAGTAAGGTAGTATTACGACACAAAGGCAACGTAATTACATTACAGAGCAGACTAATAAAAAGATAACAGAGACTAACTTAGACTAACTCCATATGCGTATGCAAATGCATTATTTATAACAAAAGAAACATAACTAATTCCTAAAGTTTATGCTGGTGGAGAACACGTAGACCATTACGTCCACGGATCTAGGATCATGGCCGTATTGAAAAGTAAATCTATGAGGAGTGGATGTTTGAATTCGGCTAAGGAGCCATGTACAGATGTTGATTTATCCTCCGCAATTCAGAAACGGCCATATGAACCTTCACGTGACACGAAACAGAGTCCTGTCACCGTGAGACTCTATGGTTGACTTCCATTTGGACGCCTTTGACCGCAGCTTCTTTAGATGAGTTTGCTCGAGCCAATAGGACACGAACCATGTCCACATCATTTCTGACTTGCCCATGTGGCTCTTTTTTCCTGTAGACACCTGTAACATAGAGTTTCACAAAATGGCTGCGGAAAGTGGCAACATTCCGCAGCTAAATGAACAAAATCTAAATCAAATAGCAGACACAAAAATATAGTTAAAAACCATGTTATGCTCTTTTGCAATTAATATACAATGATATTGACAACTTGGGAGGTTCAGGTGAGTGAAAAAGGTATAGAAAAGTGTATGGAAAATATGCAGATTTGAGACTCAACATACCCCCACTGTGAAGGTGTTGCATGTCCTCATGCAACCAAAATTTTGATATTCTTTCCTTAGTTCATATGCCTTGACACTTCAGCCAGCACATCCAATCCTCTCCTCCTCTTCCTTGGTGCTGCCAACATTCTGGGTTTCTTCATTAAGCACCTAACTTTGATATTAACCAGTGCTCTGCTTAACTTATGGCATTTCCTTTTCAATTTCTTATTCTTCTTCTGCCATATTCCCAGATGTAGCATGGTATTATCATGAATGATTTTGTCCAATTTGCCTTATTCCTTCAATGCCTCTTTTTCATTTTTAATGTGTCTATTCAAAAGCTCTAGCTCAAAGATTTCCTGTTTTAGTGATTGGACTAGATCATCTTGTACCGTATGAGGCTGAATGGACGAAGTACTGGGACCTGTAGCTGCCTTTTCCAAAGATTCTATATAGTCATATACTTCCTGCTGCTTGGGGTCTATATCAGGTGTCATTTTTATTGGGCTGTCCCCAAAATGCCATGAAGGAGAGTTATCTTCAAAATCTGGCTGAGAAGGGCTCACATCAACATCTTGATTTTGCGCCATCTGACTGAGAATGAAATGAACCAGGTTCACTAACTGACTGAGATGGACTATGGTCAGCCGGGGACTGTTCAAATGTCTCCTCTCCCAAATCAATGAAATGAGGACCCTTCATTTGCGTTTTCCTCAATTTCCCCTTAAGTCTGCTGCTTCTTCTCACACGCTGTGGTACACTATCCTTTTGTTTTTTTTTTCCTTTCTCTGTCTTCTTAGCCATAGATGTCTATTTTTGAAGATAAACTAATCTTTCAGATAACATTTGATGATCTTCTTCTTCAGAAGAAGGGGTTTGATGTATAGCCTCAATAGTTTTTCTTTCTTTTGGTGTTATTGGCTTCTTACCCTTGATTTCTTTCTTCTTCCTCTTTGATAGTCTCTCTTCCCTATCAGTTCTTTCAATTGTAGTAGTAGGAGTATTTTGAATTTCATCAATTGTTCTTTTTCTCTTACTTCTTCTTGCTGTGCTACCTTCAGGAATTTCTTGAGTAGGAGTAATTTGAGTTTCATCATTTATTCTTTTTCTTCTACTCCTTCTTGTTGTACTACCTTCAGGAATTTCCTGAGGTTCCTCAAAGAAATTTCTAATCAGAAATTGTTCCCATGTGTCTTTCTTTTCCTTTAACTCTTTTTCAATCAAAATTTTTACAAGACCGTGGTGATATAGATGTGGTTCTACATCTCCTAAATGATTTTGAATAGTCACAAACATTTTCTTCAAACTATTGAATAGAAAATATGGGAGATTGAGAGCTTGATTATCTAGAAAATTCATCAGCAACCTGGTATGGTACATATACATGGACCCAAAACGGCCTTCACAGGTAATGAATTTCTGAACAACTAGCAGCAAAGTAGCCCATTCCTCTTTCAATGCATGAACAGGAATTCCTCTTTTAAAAATAGTTATGTCCATACCTTGGTTTCGTAAGATTTTTCTCCAGGCTTCATCACTGATGCTTTTATTCTTAAACTAACGGTCACCCTCTTGAAGAAGTTCCGTGGCAGATGCTATAGATGCTTCATTGACCGCAAACTTAAGGTCTCCAATCTCTACTTCCAAGCCATTAAACGACCTTGCGAATGCTTTTGTCACTTCTTTATGATAGCCTCTGAATTTTTGGATAAACCGCAACCACTTTGCTTTCTTCAATATCTCCTTTACTTGCTGATATCCCTCCATGAACTTAGGTCCTTCCGTTTCTGCTCTTAAAAATTTACCCATTCTTCTTTCCGCTCTTCACAAATTTGCCTGCGTGAGGGTTAAAATGGAAACATAATGGCTGAATGCACAGAGATGAGCACAATGACTGTGGGTAGATATCAGAGAGTGGGTATACAGACTATAGCGTAATAGAGAACGAAATGGAGTGAACAGAACATAGAGGGGTTTTCGTGAGCACGACAGAGATACGGCTGTGAGATTAACAGAGTATAACACATCCGGCAATGTTTTGAAATTTGGTGGCTGCGAAATAAATATGAGCACGTTTAAACAACGACTATGGGTTTATGCGGCTGTAAGAGTCCGTGGTCAAATCAATTATGTCTCATTGTCACCGGTGGAATATTGGAACATGAGTGAAGATCGGGGGTTTAATGATGGAACCGTTTGAGAATGAATGCGAGAGGATAATATGGAGATCGTGAAAGGTTACGGAATTGTCAATATAATCATTGCTCATAATGGATGGAGCTTATGGTTCATAACTATATAAAAATGTGTTTTTCAATGCTATTTGAAATGAATTTTACTCATACCTTGGAATCTTTTGCCTTTTCCCTTGGTCTTCAACTAGTTGCTCTTTATTGGTGTCTTGAATGCTCCATGTCTTCATTTTTGATCCTCTCACCTGCATTTTATTTCATGATTATGGAAATAACATCTGGCTGTACATTCTTTTGAAAATATAGTTGTAGCTGCGGAATCTTCTTCTGGCTGCGGAAACTGGAGTCAGCTGCGGAAACAGATGTCAGCTGCGGAAACTGACACAGCTATTATTTTGGTGAATGAACATGAACGGATGACAAATGACTAGATGGAAATGGTTATGAAAAAGAATTTTATTGATGAAATGGAATGAAACAGATAAAATGAAATGGAATGGAGTGAAATGAAGTGAAATGAAATGGAATGAAGTGGAATGGAATGGAGTGGGTGGTCACAAAACTTTGTGAAATGAAAGAGAGATTTTTTGGAAAATATAGTGTCAGGTGTTCCTGATTTTCACCCTATATTTTTTGTATAAGACTGCCAATCAGTGATTGGTTTTCAGGCTTATACAATTTTTTTTTTTTTTTTTTTAAAACTGAAAAACTAGATCGGTTCTTAAAATTGCTTCTTGTCTGATCTCATCTAGCTCATTCAACTGCTCCATTCTATGCTTTTGGGCTTCTGATAAGTCCATCCCCAACTGAACTGCTATCTTGAAGGTCTTGACTTGGAACTCAATGGGGAGTAGGACTTCCTTCCCATAAACAAGTTCATAGGGAGAATTTCCTGTTGTATTTCTCCATGTAGTTCTGTAGGCCCACAAGGCTTCAGGAAGCCTTTCTGCCCAATCTCTTCTATGTAGATGAACAGTTTTGGTGATGATACTTTCGAAAACTTTGTTGGTAGACTCCACTTGACCATTTTCTTGCGGATGGTAAGGAGTAGATCTTCTATGTTTGGTTTTGTATTCTTCCATCAGCTTCTCCACCAGGTTGGATGTGAATTGGCTTCCTTGATCTGTCACAATTTCTCTTGGAACACCAAAGTGAGTAAAAATATCCTCATAAAGAAAATGAACAACTGAATTTTCAGTAGCAGATACTAATGCTTTGGCTTCTACCCATTTATTAACATAATCAGTACAAACCAATATATACTTCTTTTGCTTAGATGGTGGATTAATAGGTCCAATGAAATCTAAAGCCCATTTTTCAAAGGGTTCAATGAGTACCTGTGTTTGCAATGGCATTTCATTTGAAAGGGTAGGTTTCCCTACTCTTTGGCGGCTATCACACCTTTTGAAATATTGTTTTGCATCTTTGAAGAGAGAAGGCCAATAATATCCCAAGGAAAGGATTTTATAGGCCGTCCTTTTGTCCGCAAAGTGTCCGCCGCATGGTTCATCATGACATGCCTTAAGAATATCAGGCATTTCATCTTCCCCGACACATCTTCTGATCACAAGATCTGGCCCTGTTTTAAACAATTCGTTAGAAATCCATGAATATTTTGAACTCTCCTGAATAATTTTTCATTTTTCACTTGGAAATAAATGTGAAGGCAGTTTCCCTGTAACCAAATAGTTAGCAATATCTGCATACCAAGGAGTCTTAATAGTTACTGCAAACAAGTATTCATCAGGAAACTTATCCTCTACGGGAGAATCTTCTT